>WTXK01000148.1:0-105236 GCA_025769895.1 Lactarius psammicola
GGGGATTGTAGGTGGCTGGACACGACCCCAGCATCCCGAGTCATCACTCGCGTCACAAGACATCCGCGCTTGTACGTATCTGCCCTATCCTCCCGGGCGGAATGCACACATCTCACAACCCCCTTCTAGTGGATGGCCCAATCTCCAACACATTTAGCTGGTTCATCGAAATCTCGGCCACTATGCTTCTCAAGTTCCTCGCTGTGGTATACCTGACGCCGGTGTTTTCCATTCCGGAATCTCCATCGCCGTGCTCGGCGCATGGCTCGGCCGTGTCTACATGAAAGCCCAGATCGCGATCAAGCGCGAGATGAGCAACGCCAAGGCGCCTGTGCTGGGCCACTTTGGGGCTTCTGTCGCTGGACTCAGTGCGTCTACCCCTCGTCACGGAAGTGGAATTGTTCTGACTCCACTCCTTGAAAAAGCATCGATCCGTGCATATGGCGCACAACTTGCGTTCCGCGAAGAGTCATACAGGCGGATCGATAGGTACTCGAGGGCCGGGCGGTCGTTCTACAACATGAACAGGCAAGTCCAGTTCGCCGGGCCGCCTCTGCGATGAACAACGAGGATTTAACATGGGATGACTCTGCTGCAGATGGATCAGTTTGCGGATCGACTTCCTAGGTGGACTGTTCGCTGCAGGCCTCGCGGCGTACCTTATTTACGTACCACGTGAACGTTCCTTCCCTCGGACATTGGTTTCTCTCTCACCATGGCCAGTACGTTGCATATTCTTATTATAACCAGCGACCACTGATTGGCATTTATAGTTGGATTCAGTGGCATGATTCTCTGGTGGGTGGCGCATCTTCAACGAATTTGAGGTCAACAGTAAGGACACTCTATCTTGTGTGACTTTCTCTTCATATCTCCGATCGTTTTTTTAGGCAACAGGTGAGGAGAGCTTTTCTTTTTCTCAGTAGGTGTGCGAGGAGATGCTGATTGGCGCTATATATAGCTTGGAGCGTATACACTTGTACATTAACGCCGAGCAGGAGCCCAAGCCGACCATGCAGGGCATCCCACCGGCCTATTGGCCCGCGAGCGGTGATCTTAGGGTCGAGAAACTCTCTGCGCGTTATTCTCTCGTATGTGACATGTCGACCTTTGCGATGCACGTCTGGCGCTACTAAACATCACCCTGTCACCAGGATGGACCGAAGGTTCTCCACGACATATCTTTCCACATCAAATCCGGAGAACGCGTGGGTGTTGGTGAGTGCCTATAGTCGTATCTTCGGTGGCGGCTCCTGACCAGAGGAACAGTCGGTCGCACAGGAAGCGGCAAGGTATCCTTTTCAGCTTGATTCGTTTCTTGAAGCGGCGCCTATTAAACACTCTTCAGAGCTCTCTGACGTTGTCACTACTCCGTTGCATATTCACGGAGGGTAGCGTATACTATGACGGCAAACTCACGAGCTCGATCAACCTGGACGCTCTCCGCTCAAATATCACCATCATACCCCAAATCGTGAGGACTTCTGCTACTTCTCCCCATTGTCCTCACTAAACTTGTTTGTTTCACGCAGCCCGAATTGCTGAGCGGCTCACTGCGAGAGAACCTGGACCCGTTCTCACAATACGACGACGCGACGCTGAATGGCGCGCTGCGCGCCTCGGGGCTGTTCTCCCTACAGAGCGACGATGAGGATGGCCGTCTCACGCTTGATAGCCAGATTGCGAGCGGCGGGAGCAACCTCTCCGTAGGGCAGCGGCAGATCTTGGCGCTCGCGCGTGCGATAGTACGGGGTAGCAAGCTGCTCATTCTCGATGAAGGTGCGCATTTTCCCTTATCTTCTGTGTCTGCTTTGGAACTGATCCTTTTTTTCTCTCTTGCAGCGACGTCTGCTATTGGTAATAGCTTACTGTCTGTCTTTTGGGGGGTGATGCTGACGTCGCACGCGGCTCAGATTACAAGACGGATACGATAATACAGACCTCTCTGCGGAACGAGCTCAAAGGGGACGTAACGCTAATCACGGTCGCGCATCGACTACAAACGATCATCGACGCCGATAAAGTTGTAAGTCACCCTTCCACTCCCCACACCGTGGGTACAAGCTGAAGAAAAAAAAAATAGATGGTGCTGGATGCAGGTCGAATTGTGAGTTTCTCCCCTTACCTGCTCTGCTTGGACTCAAAAAATAAAAATACATAAAAGGTCGAATTTGACAAGCCCAGCGAGCTCCTGAAAATGGAGAACGGTAGGTTCCGTTCTTTGGTGGACGAGAGCGGGGACAAAGACCTGCTTTACTCGATGGCTTCCTCTGCCGGCAAGGTTCAGCATGGAGGGACGACGACGACGACGACGACTACTACACCATAAAAGACAAAGAGGAAAACACTGATCTACCATTTGTTATCTCAGAGTTTATATAGAGTGTGGGGAGGCGGCCGAGCGCCATTACATGTAGGCAAACTAACTAAGCTTGCGAAAAATACTTTTTATCGCACACCCTGAGCGCCACTTTGCCTTTCGTTGATGATACACGATGGTCGGCCCATAGTAGCAGCGGGTTGGAAGCAAATAAACCTTGAAGGAAGCTGCTGATCACAGCAACAGCCGTGAAATATAACAACGCGTATCGGTGATGCCAATATGAAAATGGCCCAAACTGACGTCATGTGTCGTAGTCAGCATGATTATCTCAACATGACCCTCAAAAAGCGGCCCTGCCGCGGCATCTCGTTGGTCAATCAAATGCCCATGACACTCGACGGAGTCGTGGAAGCATCTAGCCAGTTGGTAGTTGGCGCAAATTGATGGATTGAGGTATTTTGTTTCGGTTATATTTTCTAAGATGGCCTTTGTCTTTCTCCGGGCTTTCGCTTTGTTATTTTCGCTTCGCGTCTCGTCATGTACGTGTTACTATACTGTCTCGTGTGTGTGTGTGTACTACTTACCGATTCAAGCGCTTCGGTTCTCGGTCTCGGGCGTTTCGGGCATCTCAGTTTCGACTCTACCTACTGTAGTAAAGTGACGCTGCTTGTGCGTCATTTATTCTCGGTTTACTTTACATGGTAGTTACTTGTACGAGTAGTATAAAAAGGGGGGCTCAAAAGGAGCCCCTAATGTATTGAAGTTGTTTTCCCTCCCATCGCGCGAACCCCGGCTTCTAGCTCGGACCTCGCGTGCGCTCGGAAAATCCACCCCGGTTCTCGTCTTAATAGACTCGCGCGGGCCATAACCTCTCCACAAATAAGGTGTTGTACAAAGACGGAGGACAGAGTGCTGAGAGTGCAGCGGTCTTGAGATGAAGACACAGTGTGGGCTTGCGTCCGTGCGCATCACTTTTGTCTTCTGCCAATGCCGCGACCGGAAATTATTATCATTCACGGACATTTTCAGGACGGTCCTGAATGCATGCCGCAAATCGTAGATGCGAGATAGTACATACTGAATGAGTAAGAGACAAGACGTGTTGAAAAAGCAGAAGAAGAGGACTCCTATTACACACGGGTGCCAGTGGAAATGGATGCCGTTTCAGGAACAGTCGCCCGTGCGGAAAATGAACGCAGAGTCATAGAGACAGCAAGCAGCCTCAGTAGCGTTTGTGAACTTGCGAATGAAAGGCAAGTTTCGAAGGTTCAGCTGAACAAGGATAGCGCTCGGTCACTTGTAGTGAGGAGCTCAATGGACGACATGAGAAGTTGTGCCATGCGTGTGCATATTATGGCGATGCAAAGACGCCAAGTGCACGAGTTTAGTGAAGTAACAGATGTCGACTCAAGTGGGGAGTGTAGATAGTATTGATGAGAAAAGAGAATTGGAGACTGGAAACACGGAGACGGAGATAAAGACTCGCCGGACGTGGACTCGGACGGGAACGCAGACGGGAACCGTTAACGCGAAGGTAAAGTGGACACCAATACTACTGGCATCACCACCGGCGTGACGTTTACGAATCTTGTCTGTCGCCCTTCCTATGCTCTCACTCTCTTTCCTCCTTCATACTGTACAAGACGAGTTGGGCTCGAAATCATCCATTTCAGTACCGCCATCGGATCGGCCTCACTGCCATTTCGGACTCAGTTCTCGCGGCGTCGCGCCAACGGCCCTCATATTCCCTCGGGCTATTCCATGATCGACATCGCTCTCCCACCATCCCTTCTCCCTTACCTCACACACGCACGCACACTCTCGTCGCTCGTTAATTTGCTCACACTTGTCGCTTCACCCCGCATTGCAAATGGATGTATACAGAATCCCCTCTCCACCCGTTCACAGGCTGCACGTCCCCGTGCCTCATCCATTCGTTGCCCATCGCCACTCGATACCCAATCTCTTCATCTTTCCCCCTGTTGTCATGTCAAGTCGCCCTGCTCGTTGATCACTTTGGCCACGCCGCTTTGTCTTTGACATTGGCGCGGCTTCGTTCTTTTACCTGAGTCTTCTTAACCTCTTTCTACTTAGTGCACACGCTGTCGCCCTTACTTCGGACCTCCATCTTTCATGTCACCACGTCCCGTGCATTCCCATTTTGTCTTGTTTCCGTTCTGTTTCCTCATCTCAAATGCCCTCGCGCCTCGCTCGTTGTTCGACTCCTCCCCATTCCTACACTTTCCTTTTCCTTACCTTAGGTTTAGGTAGTTTCTTTGTATTTAAACAACTGGTTTCTGGTTTAATACAGAGAGCGCCGTGTCGCTACTTGTTTCTCCCTCCTTTCGCGTGATCCCGGTTCGAGTCTGGCCCAAACGAGGGCACTCACAACTAAAGCTTGCTCGTCTCACTCATCTCGCCGCCTCGGACGTCACTCGTCTTCTGTCGTTTGTCTTAGTCTCTGTCTCGCTCCCTTGCCCTTGGCTCCTTACCTCTCCCCTTCTTGGTGGTGGAATACACTCCACCTTACGAACTCGCTTGGATCCTTCAGCGTCCTTACACCGTACTCCCAAGACATGGCTCGACTCGAGTGCGTTCTTGTAAGGCACCTCTCCTACCATGTACGATAGTTACATGGTATAGATCAGCCAGGCCTCAGGCAGGAACGCGGAGCACTTCGACTACCTCAAGTTCATTGACCGCGTCCTTGGCCTCGCCGTATTCCACGATCGGTTCCTCGATGCATACTTTATGTCGGGTTTCTACAAAACGGTCCTCAACAAGAAGGTGGACATGAAGCGGTCTACTATGAGTTGTTCGAAGAAGGCCTTACCTGGATGCTGTGCGTACCCGTGGTGTAAGGGATACCCTTGTCATACGCTCGAAACCACCAATCCCACCACACCCGCAACTCAACTACAAACGCTTTGCCCCGTGTTCAGCGCGACATCGCTTCGTACCCGACAAGCCTCGAGGCAGTCTAATGAGCCTCGAGGCTCTCTTACTATAATCTAGATACCGGAACGTTCATGTATATAGAGACACAGTCCTCAACTCGAAAAGATAGCAACCTGCTCACCCTTTCCCTCCGAGCTCCTGCTGAGCTTATTCGTGTATTCCCGCGCGCTCACCCTGAGCCTATCTCGCTGATAGTATATTCCTTGTGTCCGCCTGACACTACCAAAACGGGTCGCTGACCTAATCTCCCTACTTCCCTGAACTCGTACACTTGGCGTCTTTGCCTCGCCACAGTGGTCATGGTCATGGTCGTGTTGTTGGCTGATGTCTCTTTGTCACAAGGAGGACAACATAATTGTTGTGCTCGATGTGGCGGCCGAAGACCGCTTCGGCAAGTACACCGTTGTCGAGCTCAGGTCGGGAGGGGCGGCGCAAGACGTGACGGATACAAACAGAGAATACTTCGATCTCATTGTGGTGCACCGTATTATGGGCCGGATCGCGGAGCAGTTCCATGCATTCATGGAGGATCTCGGAGACATGCTGCCACTAGATCTCCTGCGTGTTCGATGAGCACTAGTTGGAGTTGCTCATCGGTGGGATGTCAGAGATCGCTATGGACCACTAGATGAGGTTCACCGACTACCACGAGTATGACAAGACGGACCGGGTGATTGAGTGGTTCTTGGCGTGCCTCCGCTCATGGTCCGCGGAGCGCAAGGCGCACCTGCTCCAATTCACCACAGGCACCTAGCGCGTGCCTGTCAATGGCCACAAGCGCCTCCAGGGCGGCGACCGCCCGTGCCGCTTCACGGTCTGGAAGAGCGGGGACGCAAACGGCCTCCAACGCAGCCACACGTGTTTCAATCACCCGGACCTACTGCCATACGAGGGCTATGAGAGTCTAGAGCGCAAACCCTTCTTCGTGATCGAGAGTGCGCTTCGTTTTTCGCGTGGTTGTGCTCGCTCACAGGGGGTAGCTTATTTTTGTAGGGATACGGAAAGCTTTGGGAAAGGTTAAGAGTAATTAATGAGTACCTTAGTACCGCTTGGGTATATAAATCTAGAACAATAATTCACCCCCTGCGCGCGGGACACGCAACGGATTTTATTTGTTTCGGCTGGTTCAGGAGGATTCGTGTCTCCCTCTCTCGCCTCTCTCGCCCCTCTCTTTCCGCTTTGCTTTCCTTTATTCTGCCTGTTTTTTCAGGCAGTAAAACGCCTTACGATATATAACATGTAATATACCACCACCTTCTTTCCCTTTCCTTTTTTCGTATACATTTCAGAAGTCGGCCCGTCCAATCTACTCGTTTGTATGGCGAGTCGGGCGACCTAATTTCAACTACCGTTAACATTATCCATAGCTCCTCCCCCCTCCCCTCTTTCCCAGTGCTCGCTTATCGTCATACGAGCGAGCGAGCGAGCTTGTCCGTCTGTTGGTTGAAGCTTGTGCGTAACTTACTCTGTGTATGTTGACGAGGACAACGACCCGATCATGTCCCTGAGTTCGAACAGTGCTCCAAATCACCTTTTATTTTCTGTGGTTACCCCTTCAGTCCAAGCTCCAGTACCTCAATTAATGAGTGGGGGCTCGTTTCGAAGTACAAAAGCAGTACGTTGCACGGTTTGGTTTGCCATATTATCATTGCTGTACGCATCGATGAACCTCAGCAATTAAACTTCGATAGGACACACGATAGGACAGAATGACTTACCTACTTGGTAAGATTATGCCCAAGTATCTGAGACACCAACACCTTGACGGTAGTAACTAACTGATATAGTCTTCAATGTAAACTGCCCCAATGAGCTCTTATCTAGCGTGTTACATCACACCTGAGAACGCTTAAATAGACCACGAATTGCTGCAGCGGTTCTATCTAGGTATCAATACAAGTTGCCCAACTAGGTCCATGCACGAATGTAGAAAGATCGATGCGGGTTTCGTATTCGCCAGCAACCCAGATATTACTTGGGCGGTGAAGACATGCCCTATGTATTCGCGGGATCCACATTAGGAGTTCACCATTACTACCACATATCCATCCCTCGGTGTTGATCACGGAGTGGTCAGTGAAGTCGACGTGACTGGTTAATTCCGTGCTTCCTGTCGTAGAATTTGATACGCGAATTGATACACCTCCTGATGAGACGATGCGCTGGCCATCTGGCGAGAATGCCACAGACGCGACCGAATCCGTGTGTCCAGTGAACGGGCCAGCCTCTGTCTCTCCCGTCGTGGCGTTCCACACACGAATTGTTTGATCGTAAGAGCCTGAGACGATGCGCTGGCCATCTGGCGAGAATGCCACAGACATGACCGAATCCGTGTGTCCAGTGAACGGGCCAGCCTCTGTCTCTCCCGTCGTGGCGTTCCACACATGAATTGTTCCCTCGAAAGAGCCTGAGACGATGCGCTGGCCATCTGGCGAGAATGCCACAGACAAGACCGAAAGCGTGTGTCCAGTGAACGGGTCAGCCTCTGTCTCTCCCGTCGTGGCGTTCCACACATGAATTGTTCCATCGAAAGAGCCTGAGACGATGCGCTGGCCATCTGGCGAGAATGCCACAGACGCGACCGAATCCGTGTGTCCAGTGAACGGGCCAGCCTCTGTCTCTCCCGTCGTGGCGTTCCACACACGAATTGTTTGATCGTCAGAGCCTGAGACGATGCGCTGGCCATCTGGCGAGAATGCCACAGACAAGACCGAATCCGTGTGTCCAGTGAACGGGCCAGCCTCTGTCTCTCCCGTCGTGGCGTTCCACATACGAATTGTTCGATCGTCAGAGCCTGAGACGATGCGCTGGCCATCTGGCGAGAATGCCACAGACGCGACCGAATCCGTGTGTCCAGTGAACGGGCCAGCCTCTGTCTCTCCCGTCGTGGCGTTCCACACACGAATTGTTTGATCGGAAGAGCCTGAGACGATGCGCTGGCCATCTGGAGAGAATGCCACAGACCAGACCGAATGCGTGTGTCCAGTGAACGGGCCAGCCTCTGTCTCTCCCGTCGTGGCGTTCCACACACGAATTGTTTCATCAGAAGAGCCTGAGACGATGCGCTGGCCATCTGGCGAGAATGTCACAGACCAGACCGAATGCGTGTGTCCAGTGAACGGGCCAGCCTCTGTCTCTCCCGTCGTGGCGTTCCACACACGAATTGTTCGATCGGGAGAGCCTGAGACGATGCGCTGACCATCTGGCGAGAATGCCACAGACATGACCGAATGCGTGTGTCCAGTGAACGGGCCAGCCTCTGTCTCTCCCGTCGTGGCGTTCCACACACGAATTGTTTGATCGGAAGAGCCTGAGACGATGCGCTGGCCATCTGGCGAGAATGCCACAGACATGACTGAAGACATGTGTCCAGTGAACGGGCCAGCCTCTGTCTCTCCCGTCGTGGCGTTCCACACACGAATTGTTCGATCGGAAGAGCCTGAGACGATGCGCTGGCCATCTGGCGAGAATGCCACAGACCTGACCAAATGCGTGTGTCCAGTGAACGGGCCAGCCTCTGTCTCTCCCGTCGTGGCGTTCCACACACGAATTGTTTGATCTTGCGAGCCTGAGACGATGCGCTGGCCATCTGGCGAGAATGCCACAGACCTGACCGAATACGTGTGTCCAGTGAACGGGCCAGCCTCTGTCTCTCCCGTCGTGGCGTTCCACACACGAATTGTTCGATCGTAAGAGCCTGAGACGATGCGCTGGCCATCTGGCGAGAATGCCACAGAGAAGACCGAATGCGTGTGTCCAGTGAACGGGCCAGCCTCTGTCTCTCCCGTCGTGGCGTTCCACATACAAATTGTTCGATTGAAAGAGCCTGAGACGATGCGCTGGCCATCTGGTGAGCATGCAACGGAAGTGACAGCGTCCCCAAAGTTTGAAATCATTAACTCCAATGATGGCCAGTGAGACAATCGCCCACGTTTCACGCGTAACATTCGAGGAAATGAGCTGGAATAATGGGCGGAGACGACAGAACCAGTCGGCGCAAATGGTAGGGCAGAAAGATACGCATGTGGAGCGCTCTTGGCTATGGCCCCCCCGAAATTTCTTACAAACACAGAGGCATCACTGACGAATGACCTGAATTCCTCTAGCCCTCTCTGAGAAACCTGTTGCGATCGTAGCTATTAGTTGTTCGCCGACCTCATCGAATCAATAACTATACTCACACCTGGACCAGCTTGGCCAGAGGCTAACCACACGTTCAGAGTCCAGCACGCTGCCGAAGCAAGACCCACATCGCTTGTCAAACTGAGTACCTCCAACCAAAAGAGAAATTTCTTCTCAAAGAAAGTTCGAAGTTTTCCAAACAGATCGGTTTCGAAGCCAATATGTTCCAAATGATCGTCCCAGAAACGACAGGCATACAACAGTGCAGGTGAGATGTGTTTATTGACGCGGGAGTCAAGGTCTTCAACGTCTTTGTTAGCGAGATATGACGATTCGAGATCACATATGTTGAATTTGAGATCTTTGAGCAGTAGACCGAGACAGGAATGGGCCAATTGACGGTGTGCATCCCGATGGCTAACACAAAAATCGCCGCTCTTCTCTTTATTTGTGAGGAAATCGCGAAATGATGTATGTAGAGGGACGATGAGAAGGTCTGGATCAGCTGAATTGACATTAGTCAGCAATGAGCCGAGGTAACGGAGCATTTCCGCAATCGAATCGTAATCGTCGTCGTCATTGGAGGTGTGACGTCGCAGGGTGGTCAGGGAACGGATGGAGAGGGGTTCAAATGCGGTGATGAGCTGCCCCACGACAGAGCGAAATAGAAGTCGCGCTTCTTGGTGTATATAATATCCTTCTAGGACTTCTTTGTACAGCTCGTCCAACGGATCTTGCCTATGGTGACCTGCGGAGGGTCTCAAAAGATGCTCTATGCATTGCCTCCTGCTAAAACCGAAGGAACCCGGGGGTTTAAGGATGAATCCGCATGCAACCGCTGCCCACTGAAACAATCCCTCCGCTTTTTTTGCAAGAGCAACGCCATACGTTTTGAACTCGGCTGAAGGGAGAAACCTCAGAAGAAAGGCGAGAATATCATCGTCCGTTTTAGCAGCCAGCTCAAGATCGTTCATGTATTTAATGCCGACTGATGGTGCTCCGACGAAGGCTGACTCGACGCCATCCTCCGGCCGCGAAGTTATGAGCACGCGGAAGTTCGGCGGCAGTTCAGAGAGGTTTTGAGCAAGAAATTTGTGTAACCCGTTTTCACCGGTCACATCTCCGCTCTCATCTAAGGCATCGATGACAACGAGAATAGGGCCGACGAAGTGCAGACCCTTAAGCGGTTCCAGGATGAGGGATTTAAAAAGCGTGGGATAGTCACGAGTGCGGAGTCGAAGAGAGGAACTGTCTTTAATGACCCTTCCTAGTGCGGCTTTGAACGACGGATAGCGGTCGGAGAGATCGCGAGCAAGAGTCGTAAAGAGGTGGTAAGCCTCGCCCTCGGATTGCTCCTTCCGCAAAAAGATATAGGATGACGTAAGACGGTGCATTTTATCAAAGCGACGTGCGATCTCATTCGCAATCGATGACTTTCCCGTGCCTGCTTGCCCAAGAAGAACGAGACTACGCTCGGAAGTGGGATCGTTCACCCAATTGACGATGAAGTCGAGGAAGGCCGTGCGCGTTCCCGGAAGACAGCTTTTCTCAGGTACAAACCGCGGGCCTTTCCCATAAGGGATATCGCTGATTTTTGCATCTAGTTCTATGACGGTTATCAGATCGACAACCCATAAAACCGACAAGCCATCAGGAATACGTACTGTCGTCTAAAACTTGGCTCGACACCCATTCAAGCTGAGTGGACATCCGGTCCACCTTGGCTGAAAGCATTCCTACGCCGTCCAGAATTTGGAACGCAGTTATCTCCGTGGTGATGGCTGCTTGATCCGAGAAAGCCCTTCGATGCTCGACAAGGGCGGCGGACAAGCTCTCAATTTCTTGGGCAACTCCTCCGCCCACATTCTTCAACGTCCGCTTCCCTAAAAATTACACGTTCACACCGGAAAATAGAGGAGACGGAGGAGACAACATACAGAATTGTGGATCCTTCGCGTACGATTGGATAAAGTCACCGCAATTACAGACGTCCTGTAGCACGAGAGTAAGGATTTCGGCCTGCTTGGAGTCGGGCTTGATGGATTTCAAAGTGTCTTCATGGTGCGCGAAATCAAACGCGTCGTGCATGGCCTCAAGCAGAGTTATAACATTGTCGTCACGCTCATACTGTTTTAGAAGTGCCTGGCAACCGAATGGACATGTCATAAGCGATTCCTTCCGATGATAACGCAAACAGACGTACCTCGGGGATGGCTGTAACCAGGCCATACGCCATCCTTGCAAACGGGTGGAGCTGAGAGCGAAAATTTGCTCAGTCGAGGAGATGGAAAATGGGTATCGCACGTACTCCCGCAATTGGGCTAACGGTGTCCATCATCCACTGGATTCTACTAACAACTTCTTTCCATGTCTTCTTTCGGTGAATTGGCTTCTTAGCTTCATCGGCGCGACGAAGAGCGGTCATGGCCTTCTCCGTGGGCGACGCCTTGGCATGTGCCACAGGAGTGTCAGCCTCGACGGGAAGGGGATCTGGCGAGGGTAAAATAGGTTCGGGAGCGGAGGATTGAATGGGTCCCACGGAGTCTGGGACCATAGATGGCTTAGTAGTTTCCTCAGCGGGAGTGCTATCCCCTTTGGCCGGTATTTCGGGGGGGTTGTTGGGGACGATCGGAGGGGGGATATTCGCCGACACAGTGATAGTCAAGTAGAGCGTGATAGACTGTGTCGACTGTCCAGTTGTCCCGTCGCCATGTGCGAGAACGAATGGGACATCTACGCGCGAGATGTTCAGTGATTTGAACAACGGGAAATCCAAATAAGGACGAACCACTCTGGGACACGGCAGGTACCGAGATCTCACGCGTCCCGACAAGGACATCACGTTGTGTGAGCCGCTTCGCATAAAGACACAGCGTAATATGCGAAGGCCATTGTGTAGAACTGAACTGAACTATTAGCTGAAGAGTAAGATTGGAAAAGGAAAGTCCTACAAGGCACCGAGCCTCTGGTTCCAGCGCACCATCTGTCCATCAATCTGAACGCTTTCCGTCTTCCTCATTGTCGCAAGATTGGCTACAGTGACATAAAATCGCCTCTTCAAACCAAATCGCTTCTTGATACGGGGAACATTTTCCGCTCGGAGGACTATCAAAGAGATTGAGGAGGCCTCAATGAGTTACGATTAAAGCACATACCAGTCACCTCGACACTCAGTAACGGGGATGTGCTCCCCTGCGATTCGGCGATTCGAGCACTGTCAAAGGACGGCTCTTAGCTGGGCATTGGTAGACAAAAGAAGGGATTGAGGCACCTTCCTGCGTTTTGCGATGCCGAGGGACCCGGGCTGGGGCAATGGGTGATCACCAAGGATTTCATCGGTCAAAGGCCATCTACTTACGGATTCAAGGAAACTTGCGTGTGCTCCGTGTCTTGTGCAGTGGCCATACTAGCTATGCGAGGATGTTTTGTGTGGGCAGTAGGAAAATGTGTGGGGGACTAGAGTGAGTTACGGTTCGAGCGTCTGAGGCCCACGCGCTGTTCGCATGTTATCGTCCAATCATATTGTGGCAACTCCGGGCGATCCCACGCTCGTAAAGGTATTGCCGCGGTCCAGACTTGTCAGGCGTCGGAACAAGCGGCGGAACTCCCACACATTGCCCAAACTGCTGAGTTGGAGACGAACAGGCTTTCCTCATCAGCAATTTGACAAATCAGTTTCCGCTGTTTCATTCGTTTTCATCGTTCAAGTGACTCATTTGTGCGAATTTTATGTCTCAGTTGGGTTTTATTTTTCTTTTTTTTTTTTCCGCTGAAAGACCGATTGGGCATTGTATAATGTGATGTGAGGACGCATGGATTCAATACAGTATTACGGCATAGAACGTAGTCTTTGAGCGAACGGATTAGGCGGCACCACCCAAGCTTTCGACTGGTTCAAAGAACCGAAACGCTTTTATTTCGAGAAATGGTAATCAGTTATGCATCCCTATCACAACACGGCTATAGACCATCCGCATCAGAAAAATGCCACGTATCCGAGTCATCGAAGGCCCAACTTGGGCAGTCTCCTCAAGCTTCGAGTGCGCAGGTGTTGATAATCAACCCTCATTAACTTAGGGGAACCACCCACAACTAGTGCGCAGAACCTACCCACAGGGTAAAGTGCTGCTGTAGCATGATCAATCCTAAGCAGTGGGTACCGAGGCTCGCTCGTCGCGTCATCGATTCCTTACAGGTTGGGCGTCGCTTCGTGCTTTCGCCCATTTTCTATGCAGTCGCTACCTATTAATAGGCACAAGAACTAGTACACTTAGACAACTGTGCCATGTGCCAGTCCCCTTCCCTCCTGACGCCACACCGGACCTAACATGAGAGCAAAGCAGTGATTCGCAAAGAATAATACCAGAAAGGAAATCCAGATTGAGATGAATCGGCTCGAAATGTTGGTTGCCGATGCTTCCAGCACCACAAGCATCATCGCCCGCCAACAAGGCGCAAATCAATTAGTGCGTAATGATGCACCAATAATGTGCTGGATCCAAATCCAAGAGAAGATAAAAGAAGAGAAAGAGAGCTGCACGTGCTCGTGGTTGATCGTAGCTCTTAGTAAATTGTGCGCCGGATCCACTCTTGACGCGCTTAACTCGCCAACGCCGACTCTTGTTCAACCCCCACCATCCTCCAGAAAATATCATACCGGAAGCTCGACGGCTCCCCTAACCGCACGATGGACCAGGCCGTCCTCGCCCCCATCGATGTCGATGCGTTGACCCAAAACGATTTCCCGTAGGTGGTCTCGGAATATCTAGCGCAGTCGTACCCATTCTCAGTCTCCATTCGATGATATATACTGATACGGGACGTTGCACTGGGTTTTGTTCAGTTTGTGGACCCACACGCTTACTCATCCCGTCCTACTTCGCGCTTCTTTCCATCCTCGTTCTCATTGCCCAGGCCATCTATTCGTCTAGTCCAGTTCGAAGGCTTCGCGGCGAAGACGTGGCAAGTGGCAACTACCCGCGACGATCTAGGCATCGCCGCAAGTGCCACTCGGACAGGCTTCTTGTCGGCTGTCAAGGACCATGTGGAAAAATCAGGGGGGATCAACCATCTTCCTTTTCCAGGTTTCCCCGCTTCCTCGTCGTTCTCACACTCCTCGGCCTCGAAATATTCAACTTCGTACAGGAAGATGGCCAGCAGCACCTGTCTCCGTCATCTGCAGTAAATGCACTTAGCGAGAACTGGAGTAAAAGGCAAAAGGGCAAGCACCATGACGGCGGTGGCTCACTCACCGGACGCGGGTGGCTCGATCTCACGCTTTGTCTAACATATGTGCGTCATCTCGGCTACTGATTTATTTTTGGGTCGGTTTTTCTCACTCGAATCATAACCGGACACAGCTGTATGCGGCCTTCTTGGCGTTAGTGACTGTTACCGCCCGGGCCGTGCGCGCGTCGGTTACCTCATTCCATCTCTCCTCACTCTTACTTGGGACCTTCTCCGTCTACGCTTACCGCAACATCTGGCCACTGCTTACTTTCACCTTGTCGCCTGTGGATGCATGGGAAGGTACATCATTATGGGTTCGAATTGGTCTTCTGGGTCTCGCGGCGGTCGTGATCCCTCTGCTCGTCCCGCGACAGTATATCCCGATTGATCCCAAGGCGAGATTTTCTCTTACTATATCATACCTGTCGATACCTAACTCCGGCCGCAGGACGCCCAGAAGGCCATCAACTTTGAACAGACTGCCTCACTTCTATCTATGATGTTATATACCTTCCTTGATCCTATAGTTTTCTTGGCATATCGTGTTCCACATCTATCACATGACATGTTACCGCCACTCGCAGACTATGACTACACGAAGAATCTCGTGAAAAGGAGTTTCAAAGCAGGTTCACCTCGATTACTAGTGCAAGCGTTTTGCTAACTCGCTCTGCTAGCACTTGGATAATTTTTCTCGGCGGTCCCAGGAGGCACATCTTCTGGGGATTCATGGTGGTCTTCCGTCCGTTCTTGTTTTCTGACAAGTGCTGCGTCGCTTATACTCCGCCTAGGTCGTGAATACATCCAACTAGTAGTCCTCGTCGTGATTAGGGTCTTTGCGTCCCTTATGGCGCCCTTCGGGATGAATCAGCTCTTGGGGTACGCTTTTTCTTGACGACCTCTACGGATACGCTTAACGTGTCACTTCCAGCTACCTCGAAACTCGCGGGGAAGGTGCCGTTATTCGCCCATGGGTTTGGGTCACATATCTTTTCCTGGGTCCTGCGCTCAGATCTATCGCTTTCCAGTGGTACGTTTTTATCTCGGTCAGTGATAGGGGATATTTGCTTTTCCGGGTTCCTTATGCATCGACCTGGTCCTTAGCGGGGTAATCTCGTGCGGATCACTGCAATCGTCACACAACTCGTCTTTGAGCACGCTCTACGCATCCGGGTGAAGGCGGATGACCTCGTCTTCTCCGGCGATCACGGCGACTGCTATCCCCGAGGTCCGCAGCGGAGCCACGACACCGGATGGTGGCTCGGTGG
Organism: Lactarius psammicola; assembly: GCA_025769895.1. NCBI lineage: Eukaryota > Fungi > Basidiomycota > Agaricomycetes > Russulales > Russulaceae > Lactarius > Lactarius psammicola. The sequence continues at coordinate 15,901 of WTXK01000148.1, forward strand.
TCGATATCAATCATCGTGTCCGAGGACGCGGGCGGGAGCAGGCGAGGAGACTCGGGGCGAGCAATCGACGACCACGGCGTCGCGCACCAAGGGCAAGCCTAAAGAGGAAGCTCCCGGGATCCGACAGTGGCAAAGATGAGGACAAAGATCCACGCGATTCAAGCGATCTGGTGGGAAAGATGAACAACCTGATCTCGACTGATCTCGAGAACCTCGCCGACGGGCGGGATTTCTTGCTTCTCGGTTTGTCGTCTTCTCTCCTGACCTTCTCCGCACCCCGCGCGCTCATCTTTGTTAACCAAATATATCCCGTTAGTTTTATATTTTCCGCTGCAAGTTGTGATGTGCGTCTGGTTCTTGTATAACATTCTTGGCTGGAGCGCATTCGTCGGGATGGTCGTAATGATTGTCCTCTTCCCAATCCCGGGCACCATTGCAGGAAAAATCCAAAAAGTACAGAAGGAGGTCGTGAAGCGTGTGAGTATCTTGCTTTATCAACATATTGACATCTGGGCTTACTTCGTGGTTAGACGGATGCGCGTGTGCAGGTTGCCACCGAAAGTGAGGTCGCTGACTTAAGTCTGTGTTGTGCGGGCGCTGACAAACCCCGTCTACAGCTATGGGGATTTTGCGCATGATAAAGCTATTTGGTTGGGAACCTAAGATCGCCACGCGGCTAGATGAGAAGAGGGAGCAGGAGCTGCAGTACATCAAGTTGCGCCAAATTTTGAACTTGATCAACGGAAATATCAAGTAGGTGCTCCCAGCTTCTCTCCCAATCCGTCTGACATGATCATCCAGCCTTTTCATACCCATCATCACTGTGTGTCGCCTCATTCTTTGAATGCCTGCTGATTTTTTCTGACCGATACTCTGGGAAGATGATTGTCACATACGTCACTTACGTGCGTAAGCTCGACTCTCTCGGGTTGGTCTGAACTGACCACTTCACAGACCGTAATTATGAATCGCGCACTTACACGTGAGTTTCGTGTTCCTTTCTGAGAGCGCCTATCCTGACTTTGCCCTCAGCATCGGCCATATTTTCGTCAATGGTTGGTCAGTCTAAGGACATTCGCCGACATTTCAGGTAGTTATGGGACTCACCTTTTGCAGTATTTGAACTTCTCCGCGACCAGCTTAACAATATATTCTGGATGATTCCTATGCTTATACAGGCGAGGGTGTCCCTCGACCGCGTAAACGATTTCTTGCATAATGTAAGTGAACATCTGTCTGCGCTAATTACTACTTGACACATAGAGCCCCTTTGGCAGACCGAGTTGCTAGACGAGTTCGTGGATGCTGAGAAGAGCTCCGAGATGTTGATGGATGCGTCACACTTCAACCAGGACGTGATCGGGTTCCAGAACGCCAGCTTCACCTGGTCGAATAACAATGCCGACACATCCCAACGCCGGTTCACCCTCCGTGTGCAGGGCGAGCTGCTGTTTAAGCGTGGTTGCTTCAACCTGATCATCGGGCCGACCGGCTCCGGAAAAACATCGTTGCTGATGGCACTGCTTGGCGAGATGCATTTCGTCCCAATGAGCCCCGACTCGTGGTATCATCTACCAAGGGCTGGCGGGATCAGCTACGCGGCGCAGGAGTCGTGGGTACAGAATGAGACCATCAGGGTGAGGTCTACCAAGGTGCTCGCGCTCGCGCTCTTTGGATTCTAATTGAAGAAAAGGATAATATCCTGTTTGGGTCTCCATATGACGAGGAGAGATACAACAAAGGTAGATCGCTCTCTCGCTCGCTACTTCTGAGTGACTGATGCGTGGATTTGTTTCAAGTCATTTACCAGTGCGGTCTGCAACGGGATCTCAGCTTGTTCGATGCAGGAGACAAGACCGAAGTCGGAGAGAAGGGTTTAACGTTGAGGTAGCGTAACAAACTGACTATAACAGTCACGACCCCCCTCCCTCTTGCTGAGGTAATTTGTTCGTCTTGTAGCGGTGGTCAGAAGGCCCGTGTGACTCTCGCTCGCGCGGTCTACTCTTCAGCTCAGATTCTCATCCTGGATGACGTGAGTGACTTTTCTGCGGCATTCTCATTCCACAGATTATTGACATCGTTCTGGCAAAGGTTCTAGCCGCTCTGGATGTTCATACCGCGCAGTGGATCGTCGAAGAGTGCTTCAAAGGCGACTTGATTCGCGGAAGAACAGTCTTACTCGTAGTAAGTCTCTTCTTTCCACCGGTATCTACCCACCGTCGTTCCCAACGCACCGCAGACGCACAACATCGCGATGGCCAGCCCCCTCGCGGACTACGTCGTTTCGCTAGGCAAGGACGGTCGGATCGCTAGCCGTGGCTCTGTCTCAGACGCGCTCGAGAAGGACAAGACTCTGGCAAAGGAGCTCACGGAGGGTGTCCGCGTCATCAAGGACGATGATAAGAAGATCGACACGGAGGAGCCCGGCGAGACTGCGAAGCTGGCTGACGGTAAGTTGATCTTAGCCGAGGAGATCACTGAGGGACACGTCAGCTGGGGCGCAGGTGAGCCCGCCGCCCAACATTTCCGTATTTCGGACAGTGAAGCTCACTGGTGTGCCCTGCAACAAAAAAAAAGTCAATCTGTTTATTGACGGACTGGGAGGATCGCACCCAGTCCTGTTTTGGATACTGTTTGTCGGCGGCTTGTTGCTTTCCGGAACCCTCATGACGGTGCAGACGTGGTTTATGGGCTACTGGGCTGAGCAATACGACATCTACCCGCCGGAGCAAGTTAATATCACTTTGTAAGTGCTCGGCTTCCACTATTCTCTTACTGACGACGACTGTTCCCTCGTTTGCTAGCTACCTCGCAGTCTATGGGCTTATCTTGCTCACGGCGACGACTAGCTACATGACGGCGTATGGTGTCTACGTGTTCGGTACTTTAAGGGCCTCAAGGTCGATCCATCGGAACCTGATCGAGTCTGTCCTGGGCACTACCCTGAGGTGTGTCTCCAAAGTCCAGGAACTTGCCTCTACTGATAAACTCTTCCGCATCGTAGGTGGCTGGACACGACCCCAACGTCCCGAGTCATCACTCGCGTCACACAGGACATCCGCGCTTGTACGTATTTGCTCCTTCCTCCCGGGCGGAATGCACACATCTCACGACCCCCCTTCTCTAGTGGACGGCCCAATCTCCAACACATTTAGCCGGTTCATCGATGTCTCAGCTACTATGCTCCTCAAGTTCGTCGCTGTGGTGTACCTCACACCGGCGTTTTCCGTTCCCGGAGTCGCTATCGCCTTTCTCGGCGCTTGGCTCGGTCGTGTCTATATGAAGGCCCAGATTGCGATCAAGCGTGAGATGAGCAATGCTAAGGCGCCCGTGCTAGGCCACTTTGGCGCATCTGTCGCCGGACTCAGTGCGTCTACCCGTCGTGATGGAATGTGAGAGTGGTCTGACACCATATTTTCAAAGCATCCATCCGGGCATATGGCGCACAGCCTGCGTTCCGCGAAGAGTCGTACAGGCGGATCGATAGGTACTCGAGGGCCGGGCGGTCGTTCTACAACATGAATAGGCAAGTCCAGTTCACCGGGCCGCCTCTGCGATGAACAATGAGGATTTTACATGGGATGACTCTGCTGCAGATGGATCAGCTTGCGGATCGACTTTCTGGGTGGGCTGTTCGCTGCAGGCCTCGCAGCCTACCTGATCTACGTACCGCGTGAACGTTCCCTTCCTTCGGACACCGGTTTCTCTCTCACCATGGCCAGTACGCTTTATGTTTTTATTATACCCAGCGATTACTGATGGGACCCCCAGTTGGATTCAGTGGCATGATCCTTTGGTGGGTGCGCATCTTCAACGAATTTGAGGTCAACAGTGAGGACACTCTACATTGCGTGACTTTCTCTTCATGTATTTGATCATTTTTCCAGGTAACAGGTGAAGAGAGAATTTTATTTTTCTAAGTAGGTATGCGAGGAGATGCTCATTTGCGCTACTTACAGCTTGGAGCGTATGCACTCGTATATCAACGCTGAGCAGGAGCCAATGCCGACAAAGCAGGGCATCCCCCCGGCATACTGGCCCGCAAGCGGTGATCTTAGGGTCGAGAAGCTCTCTGCGCGATATTCTCTTGTACGTGACATGTCGGTCCTCGCCATGTACGTCTGGCACAATTATACCTCACTATGACATCAGGACGGGCCGAAGGTTCTCCACGACATATCTTTCCATATCAAATCTGGTGAACGTGTGGGCGTTGGTGAGTGCTTATAGTCGTATCTTAGGTGATGGCTCTTGACCAGTGGAACAGTCGGTCGCACGGGAAGCGGCAAGGTATCTGTTCTCATCTTGATCGTTTCTTGAAGCTGCGCCTGCTAAACACTCCTCAGAGCTCTCTGACATTGTCACTACTCCGTTGCATATTCACGGAGGGTAGCGTGTACTACGACGGCAGACTCACGAGCTCGATCAACCTGAACGCGCTCCGCTCGAGCATCACCATTATACCCCAAATCGTGAGGATGTCCACCACTTCTCTCTTTCTTTGTCCCCTCTGTACCCATTTGTTTCACGTAGCCCGAATTGCTGAGCGGATCGCTGCGAGAAAACCTGGACCCATTCTCACAATACGACGAAGCAACGCTGAATGGTGCACTGCGCGCCTCGGGGCTCTTCTCCTTACAGAGCGACGACGAGGATGGTCGTCTCACACTCGATAGCCAGATTGCGAGCGGAGGGGGTAATCTCTCCGTCGGCCAGCGGCAGATCTTGGCACTCGCGCGTGCGATAGTACGGGGTAGCAAGCTGCTCATTCTCGACGAGGGTGCGCGTTTTCCCTTACATTCTTCTGCATCCTCTTTAGCCGATACTTTTTGTTGCTCGCAGCAACGTCTGCTATTGGTAGCGGCTTGTGGTTTGTCTTTTGGGAGGCGATGCTGAGATAGCACGTGGCGCAGATTACAAGACGGATATGATCATACAGACATCTCTGCGGAACGAGCTTAAAGAGGACGTAACGCTAATCACGGTCGCACATCGTCTACAAACGATCATCGAAGCCGATAAAGTTGTAAGTCACCCTTCCTTTCCCCACGCCGTGAACACAAGCTTAAAAGAAATAGATGGTGCTGGATGCAGGTCGAATTGTGAGTCGCTCCCCTCACTTACTCTATTTGGACTCAAAAAACAAAAACAAAATAAAAGGTCGAATTTGACAAGCCCAGAGAACTCCTGAAAGCGGAGAATGGTAGGTTCCGTTCGTTGGTGGACGAGAGCGGGGACAAAGACCTGCTTTACTCGATGGCTCTCTCTGCCGGCACGACCCAACATGGAGGGACGACGACGACGACGACGACGACCACTGCCACATGAAAGTCAAAGTTGAAAACACCGATCTACCACTTGTTATCTCAGAGTCTATATAGAGCGCGTGGAAAGTGGCCGAGTGCCATTACATGTAGGCAAACTACCAGTAACTAAGGTCGCGAAAAATACTTCTCCCCCTACATCCTTCGCACCACTTCGCCTTTTCATCGATGATGGTCATTCCATGGCAGCGCGTTCGAAACAACTAAGCCTTGAACTAAGCTGTTTACAACAACAATCTTAAAACACAATTATTGTAAGGACCAGTATTGTCTTGCGCTCGCCCGACACCTACTGACGCGTCAATGTCCGAGTCGACACCACCATTACATAGTACTAGCACTGTCCAACGCACCTCCTAGACACCTTGATAACGTACTATTTTGTATATAAGGCCTTGTGCCTCGACTCATGAGGTCTGGTAATATTCCCTTCCTATCCTCCTTGTGCGCGCTCTGCATCCGAACCGAACCGAATCATTGCACACTCTCCATTGTTAATAAAACCTTTCATATGCATATCATCACGTTTCCATCTACTCTATCTACGTCTTTCCCATCAGTAATCGTGCATCTCAGTTTACAGAGGTTGCTCAAGCTGAGCAACCACCAAAAACCAGGTGAAACCTGGAAACTCGGGCACTTGGATATGAATAGGTCCATTTTCCGGAAACCTGTGTGGAATCTGTGGATGGCTCAGGATGGGAACCCAGGAAACTTACTGAAACCTACACAACTTCGGATTTATGTACTAGTCTATGGATACTATACAATATCTAATGGGACTTACAGTAGACGCAAAGGTGTCGTGGGATCTACGTGGGGGGGCAGATGACCAAACGTGAGAGCTACAGACGGCATAAACAGTCATGTTAACACCAGGGTTCTCGATGATCTTCTCAACACAACACATTGAACAAATTTTATTCCTTCTTCGTAAACCTGACCACCGTGCCCATGAATTCGCCACTAGTAAGAGTTTTATGGTTTCTGAGTTATCAGGTTCTGTGAATCTCGAAAAACAGCAATAGCTAGCAAAAACCCGGAATCTAATTTTCCAACTTACTGATGGCGGCCCCTCGGGTCGACGGTACTCTCTCAGACTCACACTAGTACTGTCTACAGTATCAATATAACAATGCATATCAGCGGCATATGCCAGTGTGAAGACGGCTCATATAGATGCCATGACATGACCCTCAAAAAGCGGTCTTCAAGTTGTAGCGAACTTGAAAGCCTTCTCGTTCCACCCAGGGGTTGGCGGGATCCAAATAAAATACCGGGGGCTGATCCTTTCGATTTTGGTCAGGTGATCTCAACTTGCGAGATCGCATCAGCGCCCGCTATAGCTAACGACGCGTACAGTAAATGAATAGGCGGCCATAATGTGCAGCACATGATTCCGAACCAAGAGAAGAGGTGAGAAAGAGAGCTGCACGTTCTCACGGCTGGTCTGGCTAACCTCGTAACTCTTAAATTGGTGCGGGCCCACTCTTGACTCGACTCGCCAACGCCGCTGTTTTTAAACTCCCTAGCCATCGACAACACTCTAGCGCGCCATTTTCCAGAAAACTCCATAGGGAAAACTCGACGGCTCTCCTACCCACACGATGGACCAGGTCGCCCTCACCCCCATCGATGTCGACGCGTTGGCCCAAAAGGATTTCCCGTAAGTACTCCTAGCATATACCACAGTAGCACCCCATTCTTACATACGAAACGGGCTTTGCACTGGCATTGCTCAGTTTGTGGACCCACCCACTACTCATCCCGTCCTACTTCGCGCTTCTTTCCATTCTCATCCTCGTCACCCAAGCCATCGCGTCGTCTGGTCCAGTTCGAAGACTTCGCGGCGAAAACGAGCCGGCGGCCGCTACCAGCGGCGATTCCGGCGTCGCCGCGAGCGCTACTCGGACAAGTTTCGTGTCGGCTGTCAAGGACCATGTGGAAAAATCAGGGGGATCAACCATCTTCCTTTTCCAGGTTTCCCGCCTCATCATCGTTCTCACACTCCTCGGCCTCGCGATATTCAGCTTCGTGCAGGAGGAGGGCCAGCAGAACCTATCTCCGTCATCTGGAATAAGTGCACTCAGCGAGCATTGGGGTAAAAGGTACAAGCGCAAACACCGTAACAGTGGTGGCTCGTTCACCAAACGCGAGTGGCTCGATCTCACGCTTTGTCTAACACATGTGTGTCATCACAGCCACCGAAGTTTTTTTGGATTGGCTTTCTCACTCGAGTCATAACTTAACACAGCTGTATGCGGCCTTCTTGGCGTTACTGACTGTTACCGCCCGGACCGTGCGCGCGTCGGTTACTTCGTTCCATCTCTCCTCACTGTTGCTTGGGACCTTCTCCGTCTACGCTTACCGCAACATCTGGCCACTGCTTACTTTCACCTTGTCGCCTGTGGATGCATGGGAAGGTGCATCGCTATGGGTTCGGATTGGCCTTCTGGGTCTCGCGGCGGTCGTGATCCCTCTACTCGTCCCACGCCAATATATCCCGATTGATCCCAAGGCAAGACTTTCTCTTACTATGCTTTTACTATGTCATACTTTTCGATCCCTGACTCCGGCCACAGGACCCCCAGAAGGCCATCAACTCTGAACAGACTGCCTCACTTCTATCTATGATGTTATATACCTTCCTTGATCCTATAGTTTTCTTGGCATATCGTGTTCCACATCTATCGCATGACATGTTACCACCACTCGCAGACTATGACTACACGAAGAATCTCGTGAAAAGGAGTTTCAAAGTAGGTTCACCTCGATTACTAGTGCAAGCGTTTTGCTAACTGGTTCTGCTAGCACTTGGATAATTTTTCTGGCGGTCCCAGGAGGCACATCTTCTGGGGATTCATGGCGGTCTTCCGTCAGTTCCTTGTGTGCTGTTAAGTTATGCGTCGCTTATACTTCATCTAGGTCGTGAATACATCCAACTAGCAATCCTCGTCGTCATTAGGGTCTTTTCGAGCCTTATGGCACCCTTGGGGATGAATCAGCTCTTGCGGTACAGGTTTTGCTTGACGATCTTTACGGATACGCTAAACGTGTCCCTTCCAGCTACCTCGAAACGCGCGGAGAAGGTGCTGTTGTTCGTCCGTGGGTTTGGGTTGCATATCTTTTCCTGGGTCCTGCGCTCGGAACCATTGCTTTCCAGTGGTACATCTTCATCGCGGTCAGTAATAGGAGATATTTGGTATGCTGAGTGCCTCATGACCTTGTCTTCAGACGGGTACTCTTGTGCGCGTCACCGCCATTGTCACGCAACTCGTCTTTGAGCACGCCCTACGCATTCGTGTGAAAGCGGAGACCTCGTCTTCCCCGGCGACCACCCCAACTGCTACTCCTGAGGTTTGTAGCGAAGCTGGGACACCGGATAGTGGCTCAGTGGTCGATGTCAATATCGTGTCCGAGGACGCGGGTGGGAGCAGCGAGGAGACTCGGAGCGAGCAATCGACGATCACGGCATCCAGCATCAAGGGCAAGCGAAAAGAGGAAGCTCCCGGGTCCGACAGCGGCGAGAGTGAGGACAAGGAGCTAGGCGATTCGGGAAATCTGGTGGGAAAGATGAACAACCTTGTCTCGACTGATTTGGAGAACATCGTCGACGGACGGGATTTCTTGCTCCTCGGTTTGTCGTCTCCCCGATCCACCCCTCGCGCGCTCATTTGTTTACAAAACATTTCTCCTTAGTTTTATATTTTCCTTTGCAGGTCGTGATATGCGTCTGGTTCTTGTATAGCATTCTTGGCTGGAGCGCATTTGTCGGGATGGCTGTGATGGTTGCCCTCTTCCCAATCCCGGGCACCGTTGCAGGAAAAATTCAAAAAGTACAGAGGGAGGCCGTGAAGCGTGTGAGTATCTTGCTTTATCAATGTCGACTTCTGGGTTTACTTCGTGGTTAGACGGATGCGCGTGTGCAGGCTGCTACCGAGAGTGAGGTCGCAGACAAAGGTCTGTGTTGTGCGGGCGCTGACGAGCCCCGTCTACAGCTATGGGAATTTTGCGCATGATCAAGCTGTTTGGTTGGGAGCCTAAGATCGCCGCGCGGCTAGGCGAGAAGAGGGAGCAGGAACTGAAATACATCAAGTTGCGTCAGATTTTGAACTTGATCAACGGAAACATTAAGTGGGTGCTTCCAGCTTCTTTCCCAATCCCCCTTAACGTGATCATCCAGCTTTTTCATACCCATCATCACAGTGCGTCACCTCATTCTCTGAATGCCTGCTGATTTCTTCTGACTGACTCTTGGAAGATGATTGTCACATACATCACTTATGTGCGTAAGCTTGCCTCGCTCGGCCAATGTTTGAACTGACCAGCTTCGCAGACCGCAATTATGAGGCGCGCACTTACACGTAAGTTCCGTGTTCCTTTCCGAGGGGCCTATCCTGACTTTGTCTGCAGCATCGGCCGTATTTTCGTCCATGGCCGGTCAGTCTGAGGGACATTCACTAACGGTGCGAGTAGTGATGGGACTCATCTTCTCCAGTATTCGATCTTCTCCGCGACCAGCTTCACACAATCTTCTGGATCATTCCTATGTTTATACAGGCGAGGGTCTCCCTTGACCGCGTAAACGATTTCTTGCATGATGTGAGCCTATATCAGTCCGTGCTACTGCTTGATATATAGAGCTACTTTGGCAGACCGAATTGCTAGACGAGTTTGCAGGTGCCGAGAAAGGTTCCGAGCGGGTGGCGCTGATAGTTGCGTCACATTTCGACCAGGACGTGATCGGGTTCCAGAACGCCAGCTTCACCTGGTCGAATAACAGTGTTGACGGAACGCTCACGCCATCCCGACGCCGGTTCACCCTCCGCGTGCATGGCGAGCTGCTGTTTAAGCGTGGTTGCTTCAACCTGATCATTGGGCCGACCGGCTCCGGGAAAACATCGTTGTTGATGGCGCTGCTTGGCGAGATGCATTTCGTCCCAATGAGCCCCGACTCGTGGTATCATTTGCCAAGGGCGGGCGGGGTCAGCTACGCGGCGCAGGAGTCGTGGGTACAGAACGAGACTATCAGGGTGAGGATGACCAACGTGCCTAGCGGTTTTTGGCTCTAATTGAAGAGCAGGACAATATCTTGTTTGGGGCTCCATACGACGAGGAGAGATACAACAAAGGTAGTTCACTCTCACGGTAGTCACTTCTGAGCGACTGATGCGTGGATTCGTTTCAAGTCATTCACCAGTGTGGTCTGCAACGTGATCTCGGCTTGTTCGATGCAGGGGACAAGACTGAAGTCGGAGAAAAGGGTTTGACGTTGAGGTAGCGCAACAAGCTGACTATTACACGCCACGACCCACCCCTAATTACTTAATTTGTTTTTCTTGTAGCGGTGGTCAGAAGGCCCGTGTGACTCTCGCTCGCGCGGTCTACTCTTCAGCTCAGATTCTTATTTTGGACGACGTGAATGCTTTTTCTACGGCATTCTCATAGCGCCGGTGATTGACGTCATTCTTCCAAAGGTTCTAGCCGCTCTGGACGTTCACACTGCACGGTGGATCGTCGAAGAGTGCTTCAAAGGCGATTTGATTCGCGGAAGAACGATCTTGCTCGTCGTAAGTCTCCTCTCCACCCGTATCTACCTATCGTCGTTCCCAACGCACCGCAGACGCACAACATCGCGATGGCTAGCCCCCTTGCGGACTACGTCGTTTCTCTCGGCAAGGACGGTCAAATCGCTAGCCGTGGCTCTGTCTCAGACGCGCTCAAGAAGGACAAGGCCCTGGCAAGGGAGCTCGCAGAGAGCGCCCGCGCCATCAAGGACGACGAGAAGCAGATCGACACGGAGGGGCCCGACGAGACGGCAAAGCCGGCCGACGGTAAGCTGATCTTAGCCGAGGAGATCGCTGAGGGACACGTCAGTTGGGACGCAGGTGAGCCCGTCATCCAAGTTTTCTACATTTCTGACAGTGAAGCTCACTGGTGTATCACGAAACAAAAATGCAGTCAAGCTGTTTATTGACGGACTGGGAGGATCGCACCCAGTCCTGTTTTGGATACTGGTTGTCGGCGGTTTCTTGGTTTGCGACACCCTCATGACGGTGCAGACGTGGTTCATGGGCTACTGGGCCGAGCAATATGACATCTACCCGCCGGAGCAGGTTAACATCAGATTGTAAGTGTTCAGCACCATATCGGTGGTTTTCACCATTGTCTTGCTGATGTCTATTGGTCCTTCGTCTGCTAGCTACCTCACAGTCTATGGGCTTATGTTACTCGTGGGATCAACCTGCTACTCGGTGGCATATGGTGTCTACGTGTTTGGCGCTGTAAGGGCCTCAAGGTCGATCCACCGGATCCTGATCGAGTCTGTCCTGGGCACTACCCTGAGGTGCGTCTCCAAATGTCCTGGCACTTGCCTCTACTGATCAGCTGTTCTGGATTGTAGGTGGCTGGACACGACCCCAGCATCCCGAGTCATCACTCGCGTCACACAAGACATCCGCGCTTGTTCGTGTCTGCCTCATCTTCCCGGGCGGAATGCACTGACCTTACAACCCCCCTTGTCTAGTGGATGGTCCAATCTCCAACACATTTAGCTGGTTTATCGAAATCTCAGCCACTATGCTTCTCAAGTTCCTCGCTGTGGTATACCTCACACCAGTGTTTTCCATTCCCGGAGTCGCCATCGCCGTGCTCGGCGCGTGGCTCGGCCGTGTCTACATGAAGGCCCAGATCGCGATCAAGCGTGAGATGAGCAATGCCAAGGCACCTGTGCTAGGCCACTTTGGCGCGTCCGTCGCTGGACTCAGTGCGTCTATCCCTCGTGATATATGTGGGATTTGTCTGACTTCATTTCTTTTAAAGCATCTATCCGGGCATATGGAGCACAGCCTGCGTTCCGCGAAGAGTCGTACAGGCGGATCGATAGGTACTCGAGGGCCGGGCGGTCGTTCTACAACATGAACAGGCAAGTCCAGTTCACTGGGTCGCCTCTGCGATGCGTAGCGATGATTCAACTTGGGTTGACTCTACTGCAGATGGATAAGCTTGCGGATCGACTTCCTAGGTGGACTGTTCGCTGCGGGTCTCGCGGCCTACCTGATCTACGCGCCGCGTGAACGTTCCCTTCCTTCGGATATCGGTTTCTCTCTCACCATGGCCAGTACGTTGCATATTATTATTATAGCTAGTGATCACTGATTGGCGTTTACAGTTGGATTTAGTGGCTTGATTCTCTGGTGGGTGCGTATCTTCAATGACTTTGAGGTCAACAGTAAGGACACTCTACCTTGCGTGACTTTCCCTTCATATATCTGACCATTTTTTAAGGCAACAGGTGGGGACAGCATTTTCTTTTTATGAGTAGGTGTGCGACGGGATGCTCATTTGCGCTACATACAGCTTGGAGCGTATGCACTCGTATATAAACGCCGAACAGGAGCCAAAGCCGACCAAACAGGGTATCCCCCCAGCATATTGGCCCGCAAGCGGTGATCTTAGGGTCGAGAAGCTCTCTGCGCGATATTCTCTTGTACGTGACATGTCGGTCCTCGCCATGTACGTCTGGCGCAATTATCCTCACTATGACATTAGGATGGGCCGAAGGTTCTCCACGACATATCTTTCCATATCAAATCTGGTGAACGTGTGGGCGTTGGTGAGTGCTTATAGTCGTATCTTAGGTGACGGCTCTTAACCAGCGGAACAGTCGGTCGCACGGGAAGCGGCAAGGTATCTGTTCTCTGCTTGATCGTCTCTTCAAGCGGTGCCTACTAAATACTCCTCAGAGCTCTCTGACGTTATCACTACTCCGTTGCATATTCACGGAGGGTAGCGCGTACTACGACGGCAGACTCACGAGCTCGATCAACCTGGACGCGCTCCGCTCCAGCATCACCATCATACCCCAAATCGTGAGGACCTCCGCTACTTGTCCCCTTCGTCCGACTCAAGTCGTTCGTTTCACGTAGCCCGAATTGCTGAGCGGCTCGCTGAGAGAGAACCTGGACCCATTCTCACAATACGACGACGCGATGCTGAATGACGCGCTGCGTGCCTCAGGACTCTTCTCCCTACAGAGCGATGATGATGATGATCGTCTAACGCTCGATAGCCAGATTGCGAGCGGCGGGGGTAACCTTTCCGTCGGCCAGCGGCAGATCTTGGCGCTCGCGCGTGCGATAGTACGGGGTAGCAAGCTGCTCATTCTCGACGAAGGTGCGCATTTTCCCTTGTCTTCTACCGTGTTTGCTTGGCTGATCCGTTTTTATCTTGCAGCAACGTCTGCTATTGGTAAGGGCTTGCCGTTTGTCCTTTGGAGGGCGATGCTGACGTAGCGCGCGGCGCAGATTACAAGACGGATACGATCATACAGACATCTCTGCGGAATGAACTAAAAGGGGATGTAACGCTAATCACGGTCGCTCATCGTCTACAAACGATCATCGACGCCGATAAAGTCGTAAGTCACCTTCTCCCCACGCCGTGAACACAAGCTGAAGATGAAAAAAAATAGATGGTGCTTGATGCAGGTCGAATTGTAAGTTTCTCCCTCACCTACTCTACTCGGACTCGAAAAATAAAAATAAAATAAAAGGTCGAATTTGACAAGCCCAGCGAACTGCTGAAAATGGAGAACGGTAGGTTCCGTTCATTGGTGGATGAGAGCGGGGACAAAGACCTGCTCTACTCGATGGCTTCCTCGACCGGCAAGACAGAACATGGAGGGACGACGACTACGACGATGACGACTACACCATAAAAGACAGAGAGGGGAACTACACTTGCTATCTCACAGTTTATATAGGGTGCAGTGACGGTGGCTAAGTGCCATTACATGTAGGCAAACTATCTAAAGACGCGAAAATTACTTTCTCCCCTATACCCTGAGCGCCACTTCGCCTTTTCATCGATGATAGTTAGCCCATGGAAGCGCGTTCAAAGCAACTAAGCCTTGAAGCAAGCTGCTTATTACAGCAATATTCTTGAAACGCAAGTATTGTAACTTGTCAGGACCAGTGTTAGCTTGCGCTCGCGCGACACCTACGGACGCCTCGGCCACACCAGCGTCAATGTCGACACCACCATCACTGGCACATACTGGCACCAAGACTAGCACTGTTCGGCACACCCCATAGACACCTTAAAACATACTTCCCTCGTATATAAGGCCTTGAGCCTCAACTCATAAAGGTACCAACTTTTTGGGTCACTAATGTTCTCTTTTATCTTTAAGCCTAGTACTAGCCTCCTTGTGCGTGTACTGCCGTCGAACCGAACCCGGTTCGGTTCGACGGCCGAATCGGTGTACTCATTATCAAAGGAACCTTTTACATGCAGTGCATCTTATCATGTTTCCATCTGCTCCCTTCTTTGTCCCCGCCTTCCCCTTGGGTCGACACTCCTCACTTTAACTCACAACGGTATTACAGTATCAATATAACAATGCATATCAACCGGATATGTAGGCCATAATGATGCCACGCGTCGTGTTTTGTGTGCAATTATCTCAACATGTCCCTCAAAAAGCGGTCGTGGAGCAGCGTCTAGTTGACCCACCCAAGGGGTTGACCGGATCCAATAAAACTTTTCGATTTCGGTCAGGTGAGCTCCCACTTCCACCATCATATCAGCGCTGGCGCCAACGACGCATAAATGAATTAGCGCTAGTAATGTGCTGATTCTGAAATCAAGAGAAGAAATGAGAAAGAGAGCTGCACGTTCTCACGACTGATCTGGCTAACCTTGTAACTCTTAAATTGTGCGGATTCACTCTTTACTCGCTTTACTCGCCAACTCGCCGTTTTTAAGCCCCCTAAACATCGACAACACTGTAGCACGCTATTTTTCAGGAAAAGCCATAGGGATAACTAGATAGCTCTCCTACCCACCCGATGGACCAGGTTGTCATCACCCCCATCGATGTCGATGTATTCGCCCAAATGGATTTCGCGTAAGTGCGCCTGGTATCATGTAGCGCAGTCGCGCCCCATTTCTCAGTCTCGAGTTGATGATGATATGTATACTGGGGTTGCTCTAGTTTGTGGACCCACCCGCTACTTATCCCGTCCTACTTCGCGCTTCTTTCCATCGCCGTCCTCGTCACCAAAGCCGTCTTCTCGTCTGGTCCAGTTCGAAGACTTCGCGGCGAAGATGAGCCGACGGCCACTACCCGCGGCGATTCCGGCGTCGCCGCGAGCGCTACTCGGACAGGTTTCTTGTCGGCTGTCAAGGACCATGTGGAAAAATCAGGGGGATCAACCATCTTCCTTTTCCAGGTTTCCCGCCTCATCATCGTTCTCACACTCCTCGGCCTTGCGATATTCAGCTTCGTGCAGGAGGAGGGCCAGCAGAACCTATCTCCGTCATCTGGAATAAGTGCACTCAGCGAGCATTGGGGTAAAAGGTACAAGCGCAAACACCGTAACAGTGGTGGCTCGTTCACCAAACGCGAGTGGCTCGATCTCACGCTTTGTCTGACCTATGTGCGTCATCTCAGCCACCGAAGTTTTTTTGGATTGGCTTTCTCACTCGAGTCATAACTTAACACAGCTGTATGCGGCCTTCTTGGCGTTAGTGACTGTTACCGCCCGGACCGTGCGCGCGTCGGTTACTTCGTTCCATCTCTCCTCACTGTTGCTCGTGACCTTCTCCGTCTACGCTTACCGCAACATCTGGCCACTGCTTACTTTCACCTTGTCGCCTGTGGATGCATGGGAAGGCGCCTTGCTATGGGTTCGAATTGGCCTTCTGGGTCTCGCGGCCGTGATGATCCCTCTACTCGTCCCACGCCAATATATCCCGATTGACCCCAAGGCGAGATTGTCTCTTACAATATCATAATTTTCGATCCCTGACTCCGGCCACAGGACCCCCAGAAGGCCATCAACTCTGAACAGACTGCCTCACTTCTATCTATGATGTTATATACCTTCCTTGATCCTATAGTCTTCTTGGCATATCGTGTTCCACATCTATCGCATGACATGTTACCACCACTCGCAGACTATGACTACACGAAGAATCTCGTGAAAAGGAGTTTCAAAGCAGGTTCACCTCGATTACTAGTGCAAGCGTTTTGCTAACTGGTTCTGCTAGCACTTGGATAATTTTTCTGGCGGTCCCAGGAGGCACATCTTTTGGGGATTCATGACGGTCCTCCGTCCGTTCTTTGTGTTCTGTCAGGTGCTGCGTCTCTTATACTTCGCCTAGGTCGTGAATACATCCAACTAGCAATCCTCATCGTTATTAGAGTCTTTTCGAGCCTTATGGCACCCTTGGGGATGAATCAGCTCTTGCGGTACGCGTTTTGCTTGACGATCCCTACGGATGTGTTTAACATATCCCTTCCAGCTACCTCGAAACGCGCGGGGAAGGTGCTGTTGTTCGTCCGTGGGTTTGGGTTGCATATCTTTTCCTGGGCCCTGCGCTCGGAACCATTGCTTTCCAGTGGTACATCTTCATCGCGGTCAGTGATAGGGGATATCTACTATGCCGAGTGCCTCATGCATCAACCTTGTCCTTAGACGGGTAATATCGTGCGAGTCACTGCAATCGTCACACAACTCGTCTTTGAGCACGCTCTCCGCATTCGCGTAAAAGCGGAGACCTCGTCTTCCCCAGCGGCCACGCCGACTGCTACCCCCGAGGTTCGCAGCGGGGCTACGACACCGGATAGTGGTTCAGCGGTCGAGATCAATATCGTGTCTGAGGACATGGGTGGGAGCAGCGAGGAGACTCGGAGCGAGCAATCGACGACCACCACGTCGAGCATCAAGGGCAGGCGAAAAGAGGAAGCTCCTGGGTCTGACAGCGGTAACGACGACGGCGACGAGCCGGGAAGTTCGAGTAATCTGGTGGGAAAGATGAACAACCTGGTTTCGACTGATCTAGAGAACATCGTCGGCGGGCGGGATTTCTTGTTCCTCGGTTTGTCGTCTTCTCTCCTGCCCCTCCTCGCCTCCTGCACCCTCATCTTTGTTAACAAAAAATGTCGCCTCAGTTTTATATTTTCCTCTGCAGGTTGTGATGTGCGTCTGGTTCTTGTATAACATTCTTGGCTGGAGCGCATTCGTCGCAATGGTCGTGATGGTGGCCCTCTTCCCAATCCCGGGCACCGTTGCAGGAAAAATCCAAAAAGTACAGAGGGAGGCCGTGAAGCGTGTGAGTATCTTGCCTTGTCAATAACTTGACGTCGGGGTTTACTTCGTGGTTAGACGGATGCGCGTGTGCAGGCTGCTACCGAAAGTGAGGTCACAGACATAAGTCCGTGTTGTGCGGGCGCTGACGAGCCCCGTCTACAGCTATGGGGATTTTGCGCATGATAAAGCTGTTTGGTTGGGAGCCTAAGATCGCCGCGCGGCTAGATGAGAAGAGGGAGCAGGAGCTGCAGTACATCAGGTTGCGCCAGATATTGGGCTTGATCAACGGAAACATTAAGTGGGTGCTTCCAGCTTCTCTCCTGATCCCTCTTAACGTGATCATCCAGCTTTTTCATACCCGTAATCACAGTTTGTCGCCTCATTCCTTGAGTGCCTGCTGATTTCTTCTAACCGACACTCTTGGAAGATGATTGTCACATATGTCACCTACGTGCGTGAGCTTGCCTCGCTCGGACTAATTTTTGAACTGACAGCTTCGCAGACCGCTATTATGAAGCGCGCACTTACACGTAAGTTTCGTGTTCCTTTCCGAGAGGGGGCCTATCCTGACTTTGTCTGCAGCATCTACCGTATTTTCGTCCATGGCTGGTCAGTCTGAGGACCTTCGCTGATGGTGTGGGTAGTAATGGAGCTCATCTTCTCTAGTATTCGATCTTCTCCGCGACCAGCTTCACACAATCTTCTGGATGATTCCTATGTTTATACAGGGGAGGGTCTCTCTTGACCGCGTAAACGATTTCTTGCATGATGTGGGCGATTATCTGCCCTTGCTACTGCTTGACATAATGAGCCCCTTTGGCAGACCGAGTTGTTAGACGAGTTTGCGGATGCCGAGAAGGGGTCCAAGCGCGTGATGCCGACGGATGCGTCACAATTCGACCAGGACGTGATCGGGTTCCAGAACGCCAGCTTCACCTGGTCGAATGACGATGCCGACGGAACACTCACGCCATCCCTGCGTCGGTTTACCCTCCGTGTGCACGGCGAGCTGCTTTTTAAACGTGGTTGCTTCAACCTGATCATTGGGCCAACCGGCTCCGGCAAGACGTCGTTGCTGATGGCGCTGCTCGGTGAGATGCATTTCGTCCCAATGAGCCCTGACTCGTGGTATCATTTGCCAAGATCGGGCGGGATCAGCTACGCGGCGCAGGAGTCATGGGTACAGAACGAGACTATCAGGGTGAGGACGACCGAAATGCTCGCGCTCGCACTTTTTGGTTCTTAGTAAAGAGCAGGATAACATCTTGTTTGGGACTCCATACGACGAGGAGAGATACAACAAAGGTAAATTTCTCTCACGTTCGTTACTTCTGAGTGACTGACTCGGATGCCTGAATTCGTTTCAAGTCATTTACCAGTGTGGTCTGCAACGTGATCTCAGCTTGTTCGATGCAGGAGACAAGACTGAAGTCGGAGAGAAGGGTTTGACGTTGAGGTAGCGTAACAAGCCAACTATTGCACGTCACGGCCCCCCCTCCCCCCTGCTGATTTAATTTGTTCGTCTTGTAGTGGTGGTCAGAAGGCTCGTGTGACCCTCGCTCGCGCGGTCTACTCTTCAGCTCAGATTCTCATCCTGGATGACGTGAATGCTTTTCCTGCTGCATTCTCGTGGCGCGGGTTATTGACATTGTTGTTCCAAAGGTTCTAGCCGCTCTGGATGTTCATACTGCGCGCTGGATTGTCGAGAAGTGCTTCCAAGGCGATTTGATTCGCGGAAGAACGACCTTACTCGTCGTAAGTCACCCCTTTCCGCCCGCATTCGACTTCCTATTGTCATTCCCAACACACTGCAGACGCACAACATCGCGATGGCTAGCCCCCTTGCGGACTACGTCGTTTCCCTCGGCAGGGACGGTCTGATCGCTAGTCGTGGCTCCGTCTCAGACGCGCTCAAGAAGGACAAGACCCTGGCAAAGGAGCTTGCAGATGGCGCCCGCGCCATCAAGGACGACAAGAAGAAAATCGACGCGGAAGAGCTTGACGAGACTACGAAGCCGGCCGACGGTAAGCTAATCTTAGCCGAGGAGATAGTCGAGGGACATGTCAGCTGGGATGCAGGTGAGCGCGCCACCTAACATTTCCGCATTTCGGACAGTGAAGCTCACCGTGTACCACGCAACAAAAATGAAGTCAAGCTGTTTATTAACGGTTTGAGAGGAACACACCCAGTCCTGTTTTGGATGCTCTTTGTCGGCGGGTTGTTGCTTTCTAGCATCTTCATGACGATGCAGACATGGTTCATGGGATACTGGGCCGAGCAATACGACATCTACCCGCCGGAGCAGGTTAACGTTACTTTGTAAGTGTTCAGTTTCCACCATTCTCATGCTGTTGACTATTAGTCCCTCGTGTTACAGCTACCTCACAGTCTATGGGCTTATCTTACTCACGGCGACGACTAGCTACTCGATGGGGTATGCTGTCTACGTGTTTGGTGCTGTAAGGGCCTCAAGGTCGATCCATCGAAACCTGATCGAGTCTGTCCTGGGCACTACCCTGAGGTGCGTCTTCAAATGTCCCGGCACTTGCCTCTACTGATAAGCTCTTCTGCTTTTTAGGTGGCTGGACACGACACCAACATCTCGAGTCATCACTCGCGTCACGCAAGACATCCGTGCTTGTACGTATATGCACCACCCTCCTGGGCGTAATGCACACACCTCAAAACCCCCCTTCTCTAGTGGACGGTCCCGTCTCCAACGAATTTATCGATGTCATCGATCTCTCACTCGCCATGTTCATCAAGTTCGTCGCTGTGGTGTACCTCACACCGGTGTTTTCCGTTCCCGGAGTCGCCATCGCCTTTCTTGGGGCGTGGCTCGGCCGTGTCTACATGAAGGCCCAGATCGCGATCAAGCGCGAGATGAGCAATGCCAAGGCACCCGTGCTAGGCCACTTTGGCGCGTCTGTCGCTGGACTCAGTGCGTCTACCCGTTGTAATGGAAGTGGGATTGGGATGACTTCACCTCTTGAAAGCATCGATCCGTGCATATGGCGCACAACATGCGTTCCGCGAAGAGTCGTACAGACGCATAGATAGGTACTCGAGGGCCGGGCGGTCGTTCTACAACATGAACAGGCAAGTCCAGTTTACCAGGTCGCTTCTGCGATGCACAGCGAGGATTTAATGGGTTGACCCTGCTGCAGATGGATCAGCTTGCGGATCGACTTCCTAGGTGGACTGTTCGCTGCGGGTCTCGCGGCATACCTGATCTACGTACCGCGTGAACGTTCCCTTCCCTCGGACACCGGTTTCTCTCTCACCATGGCCAGTATGTTGCGTGTTTTTATTATAACCGGCGATCACTAATTGGGATTCCCAGTTGGATTCAGTGGCATGATTCTGTGGTGGGTGCGCAGCCTCAACGAATTTGAGGTCAACAGTGAGGACACTTTACATTGCGTGACTTTCTCTTCATGTATTTGATCGTTTTTCCAGGTAACAGGTGAAGAGAGAATTTTATTTTTCTAAGTAGGTATGCGAGGAGATGCTCATTTGCGCTACTTACAGCTTGGAGCGTATGCACTCGTATATCAACGCTGAACAGGAGCCAAAACCGACCAAGCAGGGTATCCCTCCGGCATATTGGCCCGCAAGCGGTGATCTTAGAGTCGAGAAGCTCTCTGCGCGATATTCTCTTGTACGTGATATGTCGGCCCTCGCGATGCGCGAACGGCGCTACTAAACGTTACCCTGTCACCAGGATGGGCCGAAGGTTCTCCACGACATATCTTTCCACATTAAATCTGGTGAGCGCGTGGGTGTTGGTGAGTGCTCATAATCCTATCTTAGGCGGCGGCTCTTGACCAGCGGAATAGTCGGTCGCACGGGAAGCGGAAAGGTATCCGTTCTCAGTTCGACCGTTTCTCGAAACGGCGTCTGCTAAACACTCTTCAGAGCTCTCTGACATTGTCACTACTCCGTTGTATATTCGCGGAGGGTAGTGTGTACTATGATGGCAGACTCACGAGCTCAATCAACCTGGACGCGCTCCGCTCCAGCATCACCATCATACCTCAAATCGTAAGGATGTCCGCCACTATCCCCTTATTTTTCCTGCTACAATTCGTTTCTTTCGCGTAGCCCGAATTGTTGAGCGGCTCGCTGCGAGAGAACCTGGACCCGTTCTCACAATACGACGACGCAACATTGAACGGCGCGCTGCGCGCCTCGGGGTTGTTCTCCCTACAGAGCGACGACGAGGATGGCCGTATAACGCTCGATAGCCAGATTGCTAGTGGAGGGGGCAATCTCTCCGTCGGCCAGCGGCAGATCTTGGCGCTCGCACGTGCGATAGTACGGGGTAGTAAGCTGCTCATTCTCGACGAAGGTACGCGCTTTCCCTTGACTTCTTCTGTGTCCGCTTTAGCTGATACTTTTTCTCTCGCAGCAACGTCTGCTATTGGTAACGGCTTGTCGTTTGTCCACTGGGATGCAATGCTGAGATAGCACCTGGCGCAGATTACAAGACGGATACAATCATACAGACATCTCTGCGGAACGAGCTTAAAGGGGACGTAACGCTAATCACGGTCGCGCATCGTTTACAAACGATCATTGACGCCGATAAAGTTGTAAGTCGCCCTTCCTCTCCCAATCTGTAGGCACAAGCTAAAGAAAAAAAATAGATGGTGTTGGATGCAGGTCGAATCGTGAGTTTCTCCCCTCACCTACTCTACTCGGACTCAAAAAATAAAATAAAATAACAGGTCGAATTTGACAAGCCCAGCGAACTGCTTGAAAATGGAGAACGGTAGGTTCCGTTCGTTGGTGGACGAGAGCGGGGACAAGATCTGCTTTACTCGATGGCTTCCTCGGCCAGCAAGACACAACGTGAGGGGACTAGGATGACGACGACGGACGATACAATAAAAGACAAAGACAAAAACACCTATCCACCACTTGTTATGTCATGGCTTATATAGAACGCTGGGAAGTGGCTGGGTGCCATTACATGTAGGCAAACTAACTAAGCTCGCGAAGAATACTTCTTTCCCTCACACCATTGAGCGCCAATTCGCACTTTGACCGATGGTGATCAGCCCATGGTGGCGCATTCGAAAACGACTAAGCCTTGAAGCAAGCTGCTTATCACAGCAACATTCTTGAATCACAAGTATCGATATAACAATGCATATCGGCGGATGATGCCAGCGTGAAAATAGCCCATACTGATGCCATACGTCGTGGTCAGTGCGCACTTGTTTCAACACCAAAAGGGGGTCCTGGAGTGTCTCGTTGGCCCACCAAATGTCACGACGATCGTGTAACCATCTAGCTAGTTAGGTCCTCGGTGCAATTGAAAGGTTGTACACGACATGGTCCGCCGCGGACCGGTGATTCAAAGATTAAGGACGGACTGTCGAGAGTGTAGCGGTCTTGAGGTAAGGAGACAATGTGGGCTTGCGTCCGCACATATCAGTTCCTCAGGCTTCTTTTGCCGTTGCTGCCACCGAAAAATCCGGTTTCTGTATCGAAGAGCCGATCCGGCCTCCACAATTTGTCAGCCCGCAGCGTCGCGTGCACTGTCGAAGAGAGAATAAATGCGACATCGATGCATGGTACCGAGAGTCGCTGTTTTAGGGTATCGTAGTTATGAGCCCCCCTCGCTCCTTGCACTCTCACAATACCACAGGCAATACGATGTTGACAAACCCATGGAGGGATACATTATTGATAATATTACAGACTCCTATCTGCATCACCCAACATTCGGTGTTTTCCGTGCAATGCGCTTCGGTATCGGAAAGATGGGATAAACACGTGCCGGAAAATGAGAACAGCTTGCCAAGAAATTTCCACGAAGCACAAATGCCAGCCTATAAGTCATCACATGCGTGATGCATTACACGCCACGTGTATCTATATGCATACCCGCAGAAGGGGCCAACTATTCTATCGTGGTGACTTACAGTAAAATACGTCTATAGAGTAACCTATAGTACTCTATTTATTTGTGCACCATGCGCCGTCAACATCTGTTCGATCTCCTTTCCTGATGCCATCCGGAATGGGGTCCATCCTTTCTTGTCCTTGGCATCTGCACTCGCACCGCGGTCGAGCAGCAAGCGCACGGTCTCTGTTTTGCCTTCGGATGACGCTATGTGCAACGGAGTCCATCCATACTTGTCCCCAGCATTAACATTCGCACCACGGTCGAGTAGTAGGTGCGCCACCTCACTTCCCCCCCAGGATGACGCTAGGTACAATGGGGTCCTTCCATCCTTGTTCTCGGCATCTACATCCGCGGCATGGTCAAGGAGTAGACGTGCAACCTCGAGCCTCTTATTAGATGATGCCAGATAGAATACCGGAAAGTAGTCCCAGACCCCGAGCCTGCCATTAGATGATGCCACATGTAATGGCGTCAAGTAGTCCTCATCTTGTGCGTTGATATCCGCTCCATGTTGGAGTAAGAGTCTCACGACCTTCACGTGACCACCATTCGATGCCCAGTGCAATGGAGTATGGCCTGCGTCGTTCGCAGCATTGATGCGTACGCCGTGCCCCAGTAACGTCCGAACGAGATTTGGGTGTCCATGAACCGCGGCCAAATTAATTGGAGGCCAGTGGTCGTTTTGTTGCGAATCCGCATCTGCGCCGTGGTCGAGCAACCACCGCGCGACATCGATAAGTCCGTCCACCGATGCAGCTTGTAGTGGAGTCCGATTATTGGAGTTGGTAACATCCACGGTTGCGCCATGCCGATATAATAGCTCTGCCATCTTGAAGTGTCTCTTGTGCAATGCCGCCACCAGTGGACTGTGATTACAACCGCCTCTCGCATTTACTTGCTCTGGATGCTCGACGATGATGTGCGCTGCCAGATCACGAAACCCCCACAACGAAGCATAATACAGTGGAGATCCAAGATGTTCGGTCAAGTAATCTCCGAAGTTAATCCAGTGATCGTCGATGTCGTACAGTTGGACCCACGCGGCAAAATGTGGTTTGGACGAATCAAAAAGACGCCGCATTCCATCTTCTATCCGTGACGACACTTTTCCGAACCGCGCATGCTCCACCAAATGGAGACTGGCATATCTCGCCAACGGAAAGCTACCTTCGACCTGGTCATTGTCAGCGCTGCCGTCCAACTGCAGTAGAATGCCCATGCAAGCCTGGGCGAGAGTCGTGTGTGCAGGCTCAGGCATGATGTGAAAGTGTGAAGCGTCTCCTTTAGAAGACGCAAGGCGATCCGAAGTCAAGAATTCCTTCACTGAAAAGTGCGAAAACTGAATGACCCAGGAATCACCATCGTCGACTAGGGTGATCAAACTAGAGCAAGTAGATAGCACAGCTCGTTGCCGGTCCTCCCACCGCCAATCCTCATTCAACTTCGGTGTCGCTCCTTTGGCCTCTTCAAATTCAAGCGCGAGTATTTCTGCAAGCTCCTCAAATACGCAGAGGCCGAGTCGCCACGGTGAGACATTGTAAAAGACGATGGGCGTGGTCTCGGTTGGCCATCCCGATCTCCTTCAACACCCGCTCATATGTCTCGTCCAAAGATTTCGGCAATTCGTGAAGTGTTCGCCGGATGCTTTGTGGAAGGCAATGTTGCAACACTTCTAGCAGACAGAAAACCCATCGGAACCTGTCGAATTGTCAGCAAGCGTCATTAGCATCTTTAAACACGCTTACATTCCATCGGCTCTTTCTGTGAGCGTCTCAATAACCAATTCCTTATCCTTGTCTCTCCATCTCCTCATCGCCGTATCTGAGTCAGCGTACACGACAAATCTGATATAGTCTTCAATATCCTTCTTTTGTCCACTTTGCTCGTGAATCGAGACCGGGTGAAATGCTAATGGCTCAAGCGCAGCTCGAATATCAATCTCCGGACGGCTGGTAAGACATATATGAAGATCTGGAAGCTGGAGGTCGACAAGGTCCTTTAAGAGGTCAAGGACTTGCTTGTGGGCAGACGGAATTCTAAAGGTATTGGGGCATTCATCTAGCGCATCCAAGACTATGTAGATTGGGCCCTGGCCAGGTAATGCAAGCATCTCTTTAAGACATCCAATAAGCGTGCTGGTGCTGGGCTTATGGGCACCATTATCGTGTGCCTTATATACGCGGAAGAGTATGTCGCAACAATTGTCAGAACGGGCGGAGAGTTGTGTAAGGAGCGAAGGAAGTAAGTTGTAGAGGTTTTGTTTGTCAGTGTCCCTGAAGTCGAAATAGAAATACGCCATTGAGGCTAGTCCGGCCTCCCGCAAGCTCATGATGTCCTGAATGATTGAGGAGCTAGTTGGTGGTGTAAGTTCCTGACAGGTGATCGACAAGTGATAACGAACCAAAGGATGCTCTTCCCTGAACCCGCTAGAATGATTCGATGTGATTATATCTGAAAGGATGTAAAGGTACAGAGGGGCGCACGTTTCCCGTGGATCCACAACAAGGATGTAGTGGACTTGGACTTCCATTGCATGTATATACTTCCTTGGAAGAACCATGTCGCGGTCCCTTCATGTTGAGTACTGCACGCGATATTTTGATTGGTGGACGGATCTGGCGGAGACAGCCACACTCGGTTGTTCGTCCGTACCCGGCTCCCTGCGGTGGGGTTTAAGTCTCAGCGAGCAAGAGCAACGGGGCTAAAGAATCACGAACACCTTTCTTCGTCGATATTGTTTGCCGTCTGTTGCACCAGGGCCTTTGTTTCCTTGCTGTCTAGGTATATATGGGCTTACGGTGGCATTTGGGAGTATCTAAAGTGCTGAACGTACCCTCAATAGCCACATTCACCTTGTTGCCAACAGTTTCTACTCTGTCCTTGACATGGTGTGCAACTTTCAGCACCTCCACAATCGCCATCTGCACCTCTTGTTGCGTCAATCTATCCAATCTGCTTAGCGCATCCTCGATATCTCTCCTTCCAACCAATTTCTTCAAATATTTCTCTAAATCTCTATCAGCGACAGGCAACACGTCATCAGGGATCAACTCACTCGCTCGCCCCTGTTTCATCTCCTTCGTCACAATCCCAAAAATCCCAAGTGTCTCCACCATTATCTTCGCGATGACGTCCTTCATCACCTCTGTCGTTGGCACCTCAGTATATGTCTCGAGCCGTCTGAAGAAACTCTCAATGCGCTCGGAGATATTGATGAGCGTGTCTTGGTTCGCAACAACGTCCTTTGCCGCCTGTGTGGTTCGGTATCAGAACAGTCTGTGCAAGGGAGACCCAGGACAATACCTACCAAGAGGAGGACGCCGGCACCAGCAAAAATCACTTTCGCAGGTGAGAATACCTAGAAATATGATATCAGATGTTAGATTGTAGAAGAATCGTCGGAATGGAACTCACCAGTCCGACGCCCTCGCCAAGCACCGTGGAGAACGCATAGAGGACGTTCACGGTCGGGTTCAACCATCTTGTTATTTTGTCATCGCCACGCGTAGATTGCTCGAACTGTTGGACTTGAGTTCGAAGGACGGCGAGAATGTCGATGGGAGAGTTGCAGGTCTGCAACTCGGCCATTAGCGGATGTGCGAGAAGGTCCTTCTTCGTCTTTTTTTGATATGCTCTCAGGGAAGCATCAAATATGGCCTGGAAATTGGAAGGAGAAAGTGTGGTGGAAAGTGTCTGAGACATGGCAACAGTGGCAAGGCTGAGGGTATGATACCAGCACTGCGAATTAGAAGTGGCTGAGTGGGAACACAAGGATCGTTTGCCACGAGGTACAGTAACGCTCGCACAGCCTCACCTCATGGACAGTCCGATCATTCTATATATATATATATTATTTTATTTTCAAAGCCATTGGTGAGGGAGTCGACCTTGTCGAGGGATAAGCAGAATGTCTGAGATCTCGA
The DNA here is from genome assembly GCA_025769895.1 of Lactarius psammicola. NCBI lineage: Eukaryota > Fungi > Basidiomycota > Agaricomycetes > Russulales > Russulaceae > Lactarius > Lactarius psammicola. The sequence goes on from WTXK01000148.1 coordinate 43,164, forward strand.
CGTCAGGGTCCCTCCATAGCGCTTAGGGTTCTCAGGTCGGAACGGTGAGTTCAAATTCAAACTCGCAGTCTCTAATCGAGGTCTCCGGTCAACCGGTCAACCGTTGTATATAGTCCTTTGATCCCTAAGAGACAAAAAGGTTGGCCGGCTAGGCTTGAAGGCTTGAATTGAAGCGCACTCTGTGATAAGTTTTTTTTTTCTGAAGTCGCGGAAATTAAATAACAGATACTTGATAGGTGGGGAGATAATATGTAGTCGGTAACCGTTGACTGAAAGAATGATCATATAGTCAGTAAAAGCCGAATGCTTTACAGCGAAGTCCAAAACAGGGGGCCCCTTCCCAAAAAACACAGACAGTGGACTTCCAAATTTTGACAGCGGGGTTCATGGTTAAGTATAATTTGGAATTCTTGGGAGATTTGTTATCTCGCAAATTTTGTAGTTATCGAATAGTTACAGCGAAATCAAATAGTTATCCAGGGATGCTGAGACGGCACACCTTGCAACATTTGGGTTATCTCACACTTATCACCTGGTGCGGAGAGTCGTCTCTGTTTTTTCCCTCTCCATCGAGTATCCCTCTGTCCCTCTGTCCCCTCAATCATGGTTGGTCGTCACATCTCTGATGAGCTCAAACAAATGGCTCTCTCTATGTCTCTCCAGGGTCTCCGCGACTCAGAGGTCCATGAAGTCACGGGAATCAGTGTGCGATCCCTCAAGCGACTGCGAAGCACATATCGCGAAACTGGAGGTGAAGTTTCACACAAACCAATTGCCACAGGCCGGCCACGCATCCTCACCGCGATGGATAGAAAGGTGTGTCTACCGACATCTCTCAGTTTGGTTGTCATCTCATCAAACATAGTTCCTTTGTGATTGCGTTGCACGCCGGTCCGACCTAGCCCTCATTGAGTTGCAGACGGAACTCCGTGAGGTCTGCAACGTCGAGGCGTCTGTGCAGACAATTGCACGCTCCCTCCAAAGGGAGGGTTACACCATGAAGACAGTGCGTTGTCTTCACCTTGTCACTGTGATACCCTCACCATCGACTTTGTAGGTCACGCGGGCTGCTCTGGAGCGAAACGAGCAGGATCGAGAAGATTACAGGAACCTCATCGACACCCACTTTCGCCCAGAGCAACTTGTGTTCGCCGACGAAAGCCATTTCAACCGGCTGACATTGAGGAGGCCATACGCGTGGTCATTGCGTGGTGAACGTGCGACTCGGTACGAGTTCCAATTTCGTGGGGCAAAGTATTCCCTGCTCCCGGCCATCTCTCTTGACGGCATCCTCCACCTGGAGGTCGTCGAGAATTCTATCACCGGTGCAGACTTTCGCCGATTCGTTCAGGGTTTACTCCCGCTCATGAACGAATGGCCTCTCCCGAAATCTGTACTTGTTGTCGACAACGCGTCAATTCATAAGGTCGCCGGGATTCGTGAGATGATCGAGGAACGCGGCGTGCGTCTGCTGTACCTCCCTGCATATTCACCCGACCTCAACCCCATCGAACTGGCTTTTTCGACCATCAAGGCATGGCTGCGCGCAAATCGTGATCGCGTGAACCAGGAGTTGGAGTCTGAGAACGGCATAGTGTATGATGCGTTATGGGAGGCAGTTCACTCGGTCACTGCGGAGCATGCGAAGGGTTGGTACGCACACTGCGGGTACAATCTACGCGCTTGATATTACGATTTTTTTGTCTCTATTTTGTGCATGCGAAAATGTATTGGTGATCAGTCTTTGTGTGGGTGCAGACAGAATGGAACTTCGAAAACTATATTGGTATGTAGACGGAATCTACCAGATCATGCAAACTAGAGTATTTTTGGGGGGTATCCTGCGCATTTGCAGCTTTTTGTGCTTCCCCATCCAAGCCAGAGCAGTGGCCGGGGAGAGCGGGTCGGGCCAGTTGCCAGCTGACAAATCTCACACTTCCTGCTGCGTCTTCACGCTTCCCACTTCACTCGCCTCGTCGCTGTCGTACTCCCCGCTGTCGTACTCCTCGATGCCATCCTCCTCACTTTCACCTGCGACATAATCCTGATGAACAGCACAGGGAAAGAAGCTCATACTCACAGTGGACAAAGAGGACTGTGGTGAGATATAAGCAACGCAGAGGTAACAAGGATCTTGCAGTGAGAGCTAAAGAGACGTCTGATAACACAGAGTGAGAACTGTCTCATATTAAAGAGAAGAGGAACTAACCTGATAACACAGAGTGAGAACTGTGGTATCAGGGCGTACATGATGTGCTACTTATACACTTTAGATACAATAGACCTTGTACTACAATAGAGAACAAGGAAAGCGTCTTACAATAAGTAGAAGTACAATAAGCCCTTAATATAATAGTGGGCGAAACAAAGGGAGTGTACTTAGACAATAAGTACAAGGAATGTAAAGAACAAAAGATATATCATAATAAGGATATAACAAAGGAAAGTGCTAACGCGTACTATAATAACAAGTCCTTGTGATTGTTCTGTACATATGATGTCATAGATAAGGTCCGAGATTGTAAAGATCATAATAATCTAATCTACATGTGTCCTGTATATCTAATCTAATCTAAAGCAGTCCATATCTGCATAAGTCCATTCGAGCCGCTAAGTGCGCACAGGTCACTTATCAACAAATCCACCACCTCCACCTCCTCGATTCCCTCACCTGGAACGACTCCGGCAAGCCACTCCATTATCCCGTCGTTTTCCTCCTCCTTGATGGTCTGATTTTCGTCTTCATCTTCGCATCGCCTGACATCTTGGATGATCGGGGCGGCAATTTCTTCAATAGACGGCTCTTCACTGGGCCTGGAGGTCTTCATGTAGCCAAGAGGTTCAAGAAACTTGTCGTGCGTGTACTGGTGAAGACGGCGGGCTCCTTCTCTTCCGAGTTGGCCGAATGTCGTGAGAAAACATTCTTGAAGTCCGAAGATGTCGAATGCGTCGTTGTAGCCAAAGTCTTGCAAGTCACTGTGGGCATCAAGATACTTTAGGTTTGGTGCCGGGTTTTCTTTGTCCATGAGGGTAAGTAATTCGTACGCCAGCGGTACCCTGTTCTGATCATGGCAGTCCAACAGCAAAATAAGTGAAGTGCGAGGCAACGGAACGTGTGTCTGGTGCCCCACAAGAGTAGGTGCTGCGGCGCCGCAATTCTCGGTACGTACAGCGTCATCACTGACTTGAGCAGGGGGTGCAGAGGCAGACCCCGATCGCCCAACCGGGGCCCCCGACACAACGTAGGACTCTTGTATTTCAGCATTCCCCGCACCCGGATTCGGTGTGATGTTGACGGCAATGTGGACCTTGGGTACTGCCCGTGCACCCCTAGGTTTCTTCGTTGGCGGACGGTTGAACCTCTTTATATTCGGTGGCAAGGCTGTGGTAGCCTTGCCGAGCTCCTGAACATTGGTGAGCTCTCGTTTGTTGCGCTCATGTTTTTTTTGCTTACAATATGTTTCGCCCAAAGGGTCATCTCGTCATGTTGGACCTCGCGATGTCCCCCCTTTGCGCCCTCTCTTGCTGGCTCAACCCAGCAAAACGTACGCAACCCAGGCGCTGAGTGTTCATCACATAGCAATTTCCGCTCCAGATCCTGCATGTAGCCGAGTTGGCGCTTTGCTTCCGGTGTGGCCTCCGGGGGTATGTCGTCCTCACGGCGCCGTTTCTCCTTCCCTTTTCCCTTTGGACGTGCCTTCAGTCGGTTCCCCAGCGAGTGCTGCACCCAAAATAGTAAGTATTTCTTTCATTGTCAAGAGAGCCCACGACTTACGACATTCGTGAGCTCCATCGCCACCGCACGTGTCCGTGCTGTTAGTATTCTTCCCCGCAGGTTCTTGACAGCTACGTTCCACTCAGTTACGCATGTGAGAGGTATCCAACCACGCTTCTCTTTGCTGATCCGATACCCCAGGCGCACGTCTTCAAGAAGCGTGTTGAATCGCTCAAGTGCGTGCTCTTCAAAATCCAGCCATCTCATGTCGGTCCGGGCAGTGAAGGTATGTCTAATCTGGTTGCTGTCAACCTCGACCAGAAACTCCCAAACTTTGGGACGTCAGTGGTAGGCGTTTCACCAGCTGAAAATGACGTACCTCCCTCACTAACTTCCTTATTTGGGTAGCTTTTCCTTCGCTGGACCCCAGTCGACTCCGCGCCCTCCTTCTCCTTATCCATACTGGTCGCCTTGGCACATGGGTCCTTTCCAACGACTCCAGCACCTGGCGCGATGGTGGCGTGATCCCGAGCCTCATGCACAGGTGAGGCTCTCTCGGTGTTGTCGGGCTGCGCTACTGGATGTGGGACAGGATTCGGCAAAGGGCCAGTGGGGTAATGGCCGTAACCCCACGGCTGAAGTTGAGCGTTACTGACCCCAGGATAGGGAGCAAAGTGTGAGGGATGGAATGGAGCATAGGGGGTCAGTGGTGCGCCATAGGGCTGCCCATAGAGGTGCGGTGCGTTCATGCCCAGACCGGCGGCATGGTACTGACCACTACCAACTGGAGCAGGATGGCCTCCAGCATACGAAGGCTGAAACGGTGGCAGCGGTGGAGCATAAAAAGGGTGCTGCTGCACCGCTGGTGGTGGTGGTGCTAGCGGCGGCAACATTGGGCCTGGAACCGGGCCAGGACCAGAGCTAGGACGGTGTGCACTTGCACGACGAGTTCGAGGAGGCATCCAAAAATGGTATGATGGCCCCGAGAGGTGTCAACATACCATACTTATGCAGTGAGCCTCGTGTATGACGGACCGTCCTTCTGCTGAAACTTTCACCCCCAAACAGCCGTCCTCTGGCGCCTGTGTCACTCACAGCCGTCGCTTGCAAGTAGTGGTCGTCAAAGTACGGCGTTTGCAATGGTAGCTCCTCTATTGACATCGTGGCGAGTTGCAACTGGCTGTCCCCAGCTTGTGCATGTGTATATCTACAGACAGCGTTTGGCAGCGGCGCCCTCTCTGGTGTCAGCAAACTACTGAGGCTACTGTACCTGCTTTGAATACATTACTCTCCCCCCTATCCCGTCGGACAATATATATTTTTCTTGAAATTGATTGGGGGGCGCGTCGCAGAGAGTCGGTGTTACCTTTGCACCGGTGAGCTCGACTTAGCATCGAAATTGGTCTGTGGATTAATACATTTCATTTTTTTCGTTTGTGGATTGATAACTTTCATTTTTTAATTACTACGAATAATTTCTCGTGGGAAGAAACTTCGGCATGGCTACCAAAACACCCTTTCGGACTCAGCCTGTACTCGTAAAGTGGTCACATGGGGCCCCCTGTTTTGGATTTCGCTGTAGACAAGCGAGAATGGGTCTTGAAATAGGTGGATGCGAGCCCGACGAGACAGTTGGCGGATGCCGGGCCAAATAATGGGGTCACGTGAGCTCGTTTTGCGGGCTTCGGGCAGTGAAGCTTGCGAAGCTCACTGGTGTCCTCTAACATATGCATATATCTGACATAGAAAGCGTAGTGCTACATAGGGAACTCTACCCTCAGGCGCACATAAATGGATTCAAAAAAAAAAAAAGCATATATCTGCTGTCGTCGTAAATACGTGCCGTGGTATATAAACATTTTTTTTAAATAAAAAAAACCCCCCAAATGAAATCAAGCCAAGGGCAAGGCCCATAACCTATAGAAACTTAACACAAAACCAGAACTTCAGCACTTCATGGCAACAGACTCTGACGGACTTAATTCAGAACCTAACACAAGAACTAGGTACTGTCAGTACTGTAATATATAGTCCGTGGAGTATAAGCGACCGTCTCGGAGTATGTCATGGTAACAGACAAACAATAACGAACATATTCCAGAGCGTGAATTTGAGTGTCGTGCTCGCCCTAAGTCATGGAGTTCGCCCTCTTTCCAATACAACATCGCGTTGGTCCTCCTTCTCTATATCACCTCTTTCACGATCGATATCGAGCTTTTCATTTTGCTCACGGTATTGTCGAGAAACCTATGACAGTTGCAGAATGGATACGCGTGAACGTATCGTATACACTCAATCCAATTAATAGAACCAAGCACGCACAAGGACGCTTCTACCCCACCGTAGGAGCTGCCGACTCTTCATGGGTCCTACTACACGAACACGGTCTCACGTTTCGCGCCAGGCGACCCACATCCCCCACCGCGCACCCAGCAGGTCCTCGCCAACGCTCCACACCCGCCACCCCAGCGCGATCCACCCCTCCAAAAACTCCCGCAGAACGTCTTCGGCCCGCAGCTCGGCCACGACCACCGCAGCAGTGTGCTGCGGCGTCGCGAGAGCGGTCAGCGTCGTGAGCAGAGGGCGTATTAACGCCGGGTGGTAGACACAGTCCACAACGAGCAGCACGTCTGGCGCATCAGCGCCGCCCACGTTGACCTGGCGTAGTGCGGGGAGAGTCCAGTCTAGAGCTGTCACAGTAACTGAGGCAGATGCAGAGGCGGAGAGGACGTTCTTGCGCAGGAGCGGGACGAGCGCGGGGATGTCCGTTGCGGTGTATTTGCGCACTAAAGGGCCCAGTGCGAGTGCGAGAAGTCCCGTTCCTGCCCTGCCCATTCCCGATCGAAATAAGATCAGTGGCAGCCTTGTACGCTAGGGCCCTACAACACGCACCCAAGTTCGAGGACGTGTGCCTGGCTGAGCTTCTCATAGTCGAACAGGCCACGGCATTTCTCTGGGAAGTGCCGCTGCTGCAACACCAGAGATAGAAACTCGATACTGAAAAGTCAAGGACGTGGCGCGGCGGGGGCACCGTGCTCGTCGAAGTAAGTCACAGAGAAAGAGGCTCTTTGGTACAAGGCGTGCACAAGTATCAAACATTCAAATAACAAGCATGATAGCCCGAGGGAGTGCACAAAGGGAGGGAACGCACCTTGTTTTCCACAAGACGCTCCCTGTGTCGCCGCTCCGGCTCCTCAAGGCGGTTTTGTCCTGAAGGAGAACGTACTCAAATACGATGGGATCGCACCCTTTGCGCTCTTCCTTGGCTTTCGGTACGCCACTTCCCCTCCTGCGTTTCCTCCTCTGGTTCCCTGTCTCCGTATTCCGCAAGGGCTCGCACGTGGTGGGAGGTTTCAGTTCGATGCAGACCAGAAGCGTGTCTTGGTTCGGATTCTCCGATCCGAGACCGTGAAAGTGCCCCGTGTCGGAGCTGTCGGCGGGCTTGAGAGCTGCAAGACGCGTGTAGAGGAGGAATATCTCGTCGTCGGGATCGGAAACTAAGGTCGCACTCTGCGGGAGGGTGATTGGCCCTGGAGGGACGGTGTCCACACTTGCAGTCGGGCCCACATCCGAGTCAGAGATCATTTGCCAACTATGATTGTATTTTTCTTTGGATTGTAGCTCCTGTGGAAGATCTGAAGAACGCACACAACGCGAGTTGCTGCATACACTTCAGCCGAGTAAGTACGAGGTAGGATCGACTAGTACCTACCTCATTTACGGAAGGATGAACCAAGGTGCGAGAGAATAGCTTCAAGTTACAGTAGGTACCAGATCTACGTGCTCTTCAGTGAACGAAAAAGGTAACATGGAGCCGGTCCGGTTGCCGAGAGTTTGCGGTTGCACCTTGGTTACAGCTGTTCGCTTTATGTACTAGTAGCTCAAGACGTAGTTTCTCAAGGACTGACGTACTAGTAGCTGCGATAGGACATAGAGACGAAAATAAGCAGAGTGTATCGCGATGACTTTCCGACTACGTGCTATTTCTCTGCTTTAAATGTTCCTTGTATCGTTGGCCATTCGTTTCCCGTTGTTAATAATATACACCACATTCCAAGTATGCCTATACGAATACCCACAGAAGGGATCACCCATACTATCACTGTGACATGACCTACGGTACCTCTGTAGAGTAACCTATAGCACTGTAGCAGGAAATAGAGTTCGACCCAAGGGGAAGTATAGATACTATTAAGAGAAAAGATAGTAGGAAAAATACGGAGACTCTGACGCGGACGCAGACAGAGACGTAGACGGAAATCGTTAATGCGAGACGAGACGGATAGGTGATTGTATTCGTAAGCGAGATTAAGAGTATGTATAGTAGTGCTTGGTAAGCGAGAAGCTATGTAAAGTGTCGTTTCGAGCGTAGTGAGGACGCAGTCCTTACAGCACTACAGCGAGTAATAGAGTTCGACCCAGGGGGAAGTGTAGATATTGTTGAGAAAAAAGATACTACATTATATTCCAAGTGTTCCTATACGAATACCCGCAGAAGGGACCGCCCATACTATCACGATGACCTAACCTACATCTGTAGAGCAACCTACAGCACTATATTTGCGCACCATGCTCCGTCAACATTTGCATAATCTCGTTCTTTCCCTTTCCAAATGCCACGTGGAATGGGGTCGTTCCGTCCTTGTCCTTGGCATCTGCGTCCGCGCCACGGTCGAGTAGCAAGCGCATGATCTCAACTCTCCCTCGGAATGACGCCTCATGCAACGGAGTCCATCCATTCTTGTCCTCAGCATTTGCGTTCGCGCCACGGTCGAGCAACAAGTGCACGGTCTCTGTTTTGCCTTTGGATGACGCTAGGTGCAACGGGGTCCACCCATCCTTGTCCTCGGCATTTGCGTTCGCGCCACGGTCGAGCAGCAGGCGCACCGTCTCAGTTCCCCCCGAGGATGACGCTAGGTGCAACGGAGTCCTTCCATCCTTGTTCTCGGCATATACATCCGTGCCATGGTCAAGCAGTAGACGTGCAACCTCGGGCCTCCCATTGGATGATGCCACATGTAATGGCGTCGAGTAGTCCTTATCTTGTGCGCTAATATCCGCTCCATATTGGAGTAAAAGCCTCACGATCTCCACGTAACCGAATTTTGACGCCTGGCGCAATGGAGTATAGCCTGCGTCGGTCGCAGCGTTGATGCGTACACCGTGCCCCAGTAACATCCGAACAATCTCTAGGCGCCCATTCGCGGCAGCTGAAATAGTTGGGGTCCAGTGATCGACTTGCTGCAAATCCGCGTCTGCGCCGTGGTCGAGTAACCATCGCGCGACGTCGATAAGTCCCTCCACTGATGCAGTATGTAGTGGGGTTCGGTTATGGTATCCGAGAACATCCACGGCCGCGCCGTGCTGACGTAATAGCTCTGCCACGTTGAAGTGTCCCTTGAACAATGCCGCCACAAGTGGACTGTGATTATGGCCACCCCTCGCATTGACTTGCTCTGGATGCTCGACGATGATGTACGCTGCCAAGTCACGAAGCCCGCACAATGAAGCATAGTACAATGGAGATCCGCGATGTAAGGTCTTGTCATAACCGCCGAAGTGAGTCTGGCGATCGTCAATGTCGTGCAACTGGAGCCACGCGGAAAAATATGGTTTGGACGAATCAAAAAGAAGCCGCATCCCATCTTCTATCCGAGACGACACCATTCCAAATTGCGCATGCTCCAACCAATGCCGGCTAGCGTATCTGACCAAAGGAAAGCTACCTTCGACTTGGTCGTTATCAGCGCTGCCATCCAACTGCAGTAGAATACCCAAGCAGGCCTTGGCGAGAGTCGTGTGCGCGGGATCAGGCTTGATGTGAAAGTGTGAAGCGTCTCCTCGAGAAGCCGCAAGGCGATCCGAAGTCAAGAATTCCTTCACTGAAAAATGCGTAAACTGAATGACCCGGGAATCACCATCGTTGACTAGGGTGATCAAGCTGGAACACGTAGATAGCACAGCTCGTTGCCGGTCCTCCAACCGCCAATCCTCGTTTAACTTTGGTGTCGCTCCTTCGGCATCTTCAAAGTCAAGCGCAAGTAATTCTGCTAGCTCCTCCACACGCAGAGGCCGAGTCGCCACGGTGAGACATTGTAAGAGACGATGAGCATGGTCTCGGTTGGCCATCCCGATCTCCTTCAACACCCGCTCATATGTCTCGTCCAAAGATTTCGGCAATTCGTTGAGCGTTCGCCGGATGCTTTGTGGAAGGCAATGTTGCAACACTTCTAGCTGACAGAAAACCCATCGAAACCTGTTAAATAATATAATTAGTAAGTGTCATCACCATTCTTACACGCTCTTACATTCCATCGGCTCTCTCTGTGAGCGTCTCAATAACCAGCTCCTTATCCTTGTCCCTCCATCTCCTCATCGCCGTGTCTGAGTCAGCGTACACGACAGATCTGATATAGTCTTCAATATCCTTCTTTTGTCCACTTTGCTCGTGAATAGAGACCGGGTGAAATGCTAGTGGCTCAAGCACGGCCCGAATATCAATCTCCGGACGGCTGGTAAGACATATATGAAGATCTGAAAGCTGGAGACCGATAAGGTCCTTTAAGAGATCAAGGACTTGCTTGCGGGCGGATGGGATTCCAGAGGTATTGGGGCATTCGTCTAGCGCATCCAAGATGATGTAGATTGGGCCTTGGCCACGTAGCGCGAGCATCTCTTTAAGACATCCAATCAGTGTGCTGGCGCTGGGCTTACGTGTGCCATCGTCGTGTGTCTTATAAATGTGGGAGAGTATATCGCAACAACGGTCGGAACGAGTGGAGAGCTGTGTGAGAAGTGAAGGAAGCAAGTTGTGGATGCTTTGTTTATCGGTGTCCCTAAAATCAAAATAGAAATACGCCATAGAGGCTAGTCCAGCCTCCTCCAGCGCCATGATGTCTTGGATGACTGCAGAGCTAGTTGGCGGTGTAAGTTCCTGAGAGACGAACCCAACGAACGATAACAAACCAAAGGATGCTCTTCCCAGAACCCGCTACCATGTTTGAAGTGATTAATATCTGGGAGGATGTGAAGGAACAAGGAGGCGTACGTTTCCCGTGAATCCACAGCAAGGATGTGGTGGACTTGGACTTCCATTCCATGAATATACTTCCCTTGAAGAACCACGTTGCGGTCCCTTCATGTTGAGCGCCGCATGCGATATTTTGATTGATGGATGGGTCTGGCGGAGACAGCCACGCTCGGTGGTCCTTCCGTACCCAGCTCCCTGTAGTGGGATTTCAGTCTCGGAAACCAAGAGCAGCGGGGCTAAAGAATCACGAACGTTTTTCTTCGTTTATATTGATTGCCGTCTGTTGCACCAGAGCTCTTGTTTCCTTGCCATCTAGACATATATGATTTACGATGGCGCTTGTGAGTATGTAAAGTGTAGAACGTACCCTCAATAGCCACTTTGACCTTTTCGTCGACGTCTTTTACTTTGTCGTTGACGCCCATTACTTTGTCATCAACGCCCACCACTTTGTTGCCGACAGTTTCTACTCCGTCCTTGACATGGTGTGCGATTTTCAGCACCTCCATAATCGCCATCTGCGCCTCTTGCTGCGTCAATCTATCCAACCTGCTCAGCGCGTCCTCGATATCTCTCCTTCCGATTAATTTCTTGAGATATTTCTCTGAATCTCTATCAGCGACAGGCAATCTATCATCAGCGATCAACTCACTCGCTCGTCCTTGCTTCATTTCCTTCGTCACAATCCCTAAGATTCCAAGTGTCTCCACCATTATCTTCACGATGATGTCCTTCATCGCCTCTGTCGTCGGTACCTCGGTATACGTCTCGAGTCGTCTGAAGAAGCTCTCAATGCGCTCGAAGACATCGATGAGCGCATCTTGGCTAGCAACAACATCCTTTGCCGCCTGTGTGGGTTCGATATCAGAACAGTCCGTGTAAGGGTGGCCAAAGACAATAGCTACCAAGAGAAGGACGCCGGCACCAGCAAAAATCACTTTTGCAGGTGAGAATACCTAGAAATATGATATCAGAGGTTAGATCGTAGAATGATCATTGGAACGGAATTCACTAGTCCGACGCCCTCGCCAAGCGCGGCGGAGAACGCATAAAGGACGTTAACGGTCGGGTTCAACCATCTTGTTAGTTTGTCATCATCGCGCGCAGATTGTTCGAACTGTTGGACTTGAGTACGAAGGACAGCCAGAATGTCGGTGGAAGAGTCGCAGGTCTGCAACTGGGCCATCAACGAATGCGCGAGAAGGTCTTTCTTCGTCTTCTTTTCGTAAGCTCTGAGGGAAGTATTAAAGATGGCCTGGAAATTGGGAGAAGGGGAAGCTGTGGGAGTCGTCTGAGACATTGCAACAGCAGCGAGGAGGGACGTCTGAGACATTGCAACAGCAGCGAGGAGGGACGTCTGAGGGGATGATATTGGCACTGCGGGTGAGAAGCGGCCGAGTAGAACCGTTTGCCACGAGGTTTGTCAGGTGACGCCCGCACTGCCTCAGCTCGTGGACAGTCTGATATGCTTTTTTTTCAGAACTATTGGTGCGGGGGTCATCTGTGCCCTTGCTGCCGGCGGACTAGAGAATGGCCCGCGCGGTCAGGGGTTTTTAGTCGAGACAGAGAAGCTATTGTCTCAGATCTCGACGTCGGCGTCGAGAAGGTTACGCATACTGTAGCGTAATACGTCCTAGGAGAACACGTCCGAAGTCGCGGTCGAGCCTCCTTCCGAGCTCACCAACCATTGAGTACTATTGAGTCCCTCCGAATCTTTAAGCGAGTCTCACTTATATGTAATCCCTTGGCCCCCGGGAAAAAGAAAAAGTGTAGTTGGTTGGGTTGGGTTAACACAAACGTGCTCTCAATATATATTTTTTCAGGTCACGCAAACTAAATAGATACGGGAGCTAGCTAGGTGGCGATAAATAGATATATTATTCGTGAGTGTGGACGAAGCCGTCGGATTGTAAGGGGTATATGTGATGGGTAGTCGGCGGCGGAGGTTGGACATTTCCGTAAGGTATTAACTTTTGATGCGAAAATGGGTGGGGGTGGGAAGAGGTATCAAGTGTTAGTATGAAAATAATATGAGGAATGGTGGAGAAATGGAGAACGAAGAGAGATGAAGTAAAGTGCAGGGTGGTAGATGATAGGCTCTAGAGGAGGGATTGCGCGTAAGGCGATTGGTCTCAGGCCGGAGTGATGAGTCCAAACTCGCGGTCTCTGTTTGGACTTATCGGTCAATCGGGTTCCTCTTTTCGGATTGTATATAGTCCTTTGATTCCTCCAGGGAAAATATAAGGGTAGCTGGTTGGGTTGAAGCGCGCTCTCATAAGGTCGCGGAAATTACAGTAAACATGTTTGGGTAGGTAAGGAGAAGACCACAAGTAAAGTTGAATGCTTTGGACAAAGGTAATAGACGAAACAGGTAAAAATAAGTCACGAACTGTTCCAAAGCGCGTATATGAGTGTCGTGCTCGCCCCAAGTCACGGGGCTCACCCTCTTCCTAATTTAACATCGCGTTGGTTTACCTTCTATCGCGTCTTTCACGATCGATATAGGACTTTTCTTTTTGCGCACAGTATTGTCGAGAGACCTACGACAGTAGTAGGATAAACGCGTGCAAACGTATCATATATACTCACTCCAATTAATTGAACCACGCACACACGAGGATGCTTCTACTGTAGGAGCTACCGCCTCATCATAGGCCTTGGTGCAGGAATCACGGCCTCACGTCTCACGCCAGGCAACCCACACCCCCCCCATGCACCTAGCAGGTCCTCGCCAACGTTTCACACCCGCAAACCCGCAGAACGTCTTCGGCCTGCAGCTCGGCCATGACCACTGCAGTGGTGTGCCGCGGCGTCGCGAGAGCGGTCAGCGTCGTGAGCAGAGCGCATACTAGCGCCGGGTGGTAGACACAGTCCACGACAAGCAGCACATCTGGCACGTCAACGCCTTTCACGTCTACCTGGCGCAGCGCGGGGAGAGTCCAGTCGAGAGCTGTCACAGTAACGGAGGCAGAGGCAGAGGCGGGCGGAGAGGGGGTTCTTGCGCAGGATCGGGACGAGCGCGGGGATATCCGTTGCGGAGTATTTGCGCACTGAAGGGCTCAGTCCGAGTGCGAGGAGTCCCGTTCCCGCTCTACCCATTCCGGATGGAAATAAGAAATTGGCGGCAGCCTTGCATGCTAGCCTCCATGCGGTACGCACCCGAGTTCGAGGACGTGCACCTACATCAGCAAAATGGAAATGACCTGTCATGACCTGTCGTTACTAGGGGCAGCTGGCACCCGCTAAAATTGAGGGCTGCCAGTCTCGGCTAGTACCGCCAGTAACATTCCATTTTCCTGATGACTAGCTGAGCTCCCCATTGTCGAACAGACCACGGTGTCTCTCTTGGAAGTGTCGTTGCTGTAACACCCGAGATAGAAACTCGACAATGAAAAATCCAAGTACGTGGTGCGGCAGGGGCACCGTGCCCGGCGAAGTGAGTCGCAGAGGAAGAGACTCTTTGGGGGAAGGCGCGCACGAGTGCCAAACATAATAATACGCAAGACAGCCTAACAGAACGAACAAAGGGGGGACCCACCTTGTTTTTCACAAGACGCTCCCTGTATCGCCGCTACGGCTCCTCAAAGCGGTTTTGTCCTGAAGGAGAACATACTCAAACACGATGGAATCGCACCCGCTGCGCTCTTCCTTGGCCTTTGGTACACAACTTCCCCTCCTTTGGTTCCTCCTCTAGTTCCCTATCTTATTATTCCGCGGGGGCTCGCACATGGTGGGATGTTTCAACTCGATGCAGACCAGAAGCGTGTCTTGGTTCGAAATCTCCGATCCGAGACTGTGGAAGTGCCCTGGAGCTGTCGGGGGGCTTGACCGCTGCCAGACGCATGAAGAGGAGGAAGATCTCATCGTTGGGATTGGAAACAAGAGTCGCACTCTGCGGGAGAGTGACCGGTCCTGGAGGGACGGTGTCCAGACTCGCAGTCGAGCCTCCATCCGAGATCATTGGCCAACTAGGGTGGTCTTTTTCTTTAGATTGTAACTGCTGTGTAAATTCTGGGGATGGAAGATCTCAAGAACGTGCGCGAGGCGAGTTACTATATATACATGAGCCGAATAAATACGAGGTACGATCTACTGATGCCTACCTCGTTTGCGGAAGAATGAACTAAGATGTGATGCGTACTTTTCAGTGAACAAAAATGTAATATGGTCCATGTCTGAGTGGGTCCAGTTCAAGTCAATTGGTTCGAGTTACCGAAGGTTTCAAAGTTGGGTTTGCTGAGAACCCCAAGCGCACTCATCCGCACACTCCCAAAAAAAAAAATTCGTGTTTTACACATGTGGGAGATCATTCTCAACACGAGGCGTCAACCAGGGTTCGTTTTCCACAGTTTGACCAGATGACGGTAGTACCGTAGTCTGCATAGGCACACGTACGGCTTGGAGCTGATCGCTGTATGAAGCTTAAGACGTAGTTTTTCAAGGACTGATATGTACTGACATATTGGTGGCTGCAATACGACATCATGATACAGATGAATGTATGTGGGTTCAGGTGGGGGTGACCACGGTACCTCAGTTATCGCCCCAATCGAATGCACGATTGTATCATCCATAAGATAAGTCATGACGGTGAGCGGCACCAGTGTCTACTCACCGGGTCACACTCAACAGTGGGGCTGGCCCTGGCCTTTCCGAGTCACTGCCTTCACCAGGACTCCTGGAGGCGAAAGGACCAATGGAAAGGATGGCTTTACGATTTCTGAGGTATCACTCATTGATCTCGTCGATCGAATAAAAATCATGAGGAATGTACGTTTAGTCTATCAGTATGTGTTTCGTTATGCAAACTGCAGGTTCAACATCTACAGAGAATATAGCGATGACTCTCGAACTAGTACGTGCCATTAATCTGCTCTAAGTGTCCCTTGTATCGTCGGCCATTCAAACCCATTTTCAGTATATTGCTACGATTCATAAAGTCCATCACATTCCAAATGTGCCCAAACGAATACCTGCAGAAGGGACCACCACCCATACTATTACGGTGACTGGACGTACATCTGTAGAGTAACCTATACCACTCTATCTATTGCGCACCTTACTCGGTCAACACCTTTACGACCTCGTTCTTTCCCTTTCCTGATGCCACCTGGAATGGACTCCTTCCTTCCTTGTCCTTGGCATCTGCACTGGCACCACGGTCGAGCAGCAAGCACACGATCTTAGCTCCCCCTGAGGATGACGCTAAGTGCAGCGGAGTCCGTCCATCCATCCTTTCGGAATTTGCATTAGAGCCATGATCGAGCAGCAAGCGCACGATCTTATCTCTCCCCGAGGATGATGCTAGGTGTAATGGAGTCGATCCACCCTTGTCCTTGGCATTTGGGTTCGCGCCACGCTCAAGTAGCAGGCGCAAGATCTTGGCTCCCCCCGAGGATGACGCTAGGTGCAACGGGGTCCGTCCATCCTTCCTCTCGGCATTTGCATTCGCGCCACGATCGAGCAGCAAGCGCACGGCCTCTGCTTCGCCTTTGGAAGACGCTAGGTGTAATGGAGTCGATCCATCCTTGTCCTTGGCATTTGGGTTTGCGCTACGATCAAGTAACAGGCCCAATATCTCAGCTCCCCCCGGGGATGGCGCTACGTGCAACGGAGTCCGTCCGTCCTTCCTCTCGGCATTTGCATTCGCGCCATGATCAAGCAGCAAGCGCACGATCTCTACTTCGCCTTGGGAAGACGCTAGGTGCAACAGAGTCCATCCGTCAGTGTCCTTAGCATTTGCGTTCGCGCCACGATCGAGCAGCAAGCGCACGGTCTCTGCCTCGCCTTGGGAAGACGCTAGGTACAACGGAGTCCATCCGTCATTGTACTTAGCATTTGCGTTCGCGCCATGATCGAGCAGCAAGCGCACGGTCTCCACTTTGCCTTCGGCAGACGCTAGGTGCAACGGAGTCGATCCGTCCTTATTCTCCACGTTTGCATTCGCGCCACGGTCGAGTAGCAAGTGCACAGTCTTTGTTTCGCGTTTGCTTGACGCTAGGTGCAACGGAGTCGACCCACCATTGTCCTCGGCATTTGCGTTCGCGCCACGATCAAGCAGCAGGCGCACCATCTCAGTTCCCCCCGGGAATGGATCTAGGTGCGACGGGTTCGAAGCTAGATGCAACGGGGTCATTCCATCGATATTCTTGGCATCTACATCCGCGTCATGGTCAAGCAGTAGACGTGCAACTTTGAGCCTCCCATTAGATGATGCCAGATGTAATGGCGTTGAGTAGTTCTTATTTTGTGCGTTGATATCCGCTCCATGTTGGAGTAATAGCTTCACGATCTCCACGTAACCATCATTTGATGGCCAGTGCAATGGAGTATGGCCTACATCGTTTGCAACGTTGATGCGTACGCCGTGTCCCAGTAACATCCGAACAACCTCTAGGTGTCCATTCGATGCAGCCGAATTAATTGGAGTCCAGTGGTCGTGTTGTTGCGAATTTGCATCGGCGCCGTGGTCGAGTAACCACCGCACGACATCAATACGTCCATGCATCGATGCAACTTGTAGTGTGGTTCGATTATTATCCCTTCTGGAAATATCTTGATCCACAGCTGCGCCGTGCTGATGTAATAGCTCTGCCACGTTGAAGTGTCTGTTGCACAATGCCGCGGCCAGTGGACTGTGATTACGGCCACCCCTCGCATTTACTTGCTCTGGATGCTCGACGATGATGTGTGCTGCCAGGTCAAGAAATCCGCACAACGAAGCATAATACAGTGGAGATCCATGATGTCGGGTGGAACCTCGCCGTTTAGTGTCGATGTTATACAATTGGAGCCATGCGGAAAAATATGGTTTGGCCGAGTCAAAGAGACGCTGCATCCCATCTTCTATCCGTGACGACACCATTCCGAATTGCGCATGCTCCACCCAATACCGACTGGCATATCTCGCCAAAGGAAAGCTACCTTTGACCTGGTCATTGTCGGCGCTGCCGTCCAACTGCAGTAGAATACCGAGGCAGGCCTTGGCGAGAGTCGTGTGCGCGGGATCAGCCTTGATATGAAAATGCGAAGCGTCTCCTTTAGAAGTCGCAAGGCGATCCGAAGTCAAGAATTCCTTGACCGAAAAATGCGAAAACTGAATGACTCGGGAATCACCATCGTCAACTTGGGTGATCAAACTAGAGCAAGTAGATAGCACAGCTCGTTGCCGGTCCTCCAACCGCCAATCCTCTTTCAACTTCGGTGTTGCTCCTTCGGCCTCAAAGTCAAGCGCAAGTAATTCTGCTAGCTCCTCGACACGCAGCGGCCGAGTTGCCACGGTGAGACATTGTAAGAGACGATGAGCATGGTCTCGGTTGGCCATCCCGATCTCCTTCAACACCCGCTCATATGTCTCGTCCAAAGATTTCGGCAATTCGTTGAGCGTTCGACGGATGCTTTGTGGAAGGCAATGTTGCAACACTTCTAGCTGACAGAAAACCCATCGGAACCTATTAAATAATCAGCATGTGTCGTCAGCATCCACAAACGTGCTTACATTCCATCGGCTCTCTCTGTGAGCGTCTCAATAACCAGCTCCTTATCCTTGTCCCTCCACCTCCTCATCGCCGTATCTGAGTCAGCATGCACGACAGATCTAATATAGTCTTCAATGTCCTCTTTTTGTCCGCTTTGCTCGTGAATAGAGACCGGGTGAAATGCTAGGGGGTCAAGCACGGCTCGGATGTCGATCTCCGGACGACTCGTGAGACATATATGAAAATCTGAAAGCTGGAGACCGATAAGGTCCTTTAAGAGATCAAGGACTTGCTTGCGGGCAGATGGGATTCCAGAGGTATTGGGACATTCGTCTAGCGCATCCAGGATGATATAGATTGGGCCTTGGCCACGTAGCGCGAGCATCTCTTTAAGACATCCAATTAGTGTACTGGTGCTGGGCTTACGTGCACCATCGTCATGTGTCTTATAAATGCGGGAGAGTATGTAACAACAACGGTCGGAACGAGCGGAGAGCTGTGTGAGAAGCGATGGAAGCAAGTTGTGAATGTCTTGTTTATCGGTGTCCCTAAAATCGAAATAAAAATACGCCATAGAGGCTAGTCCAGCCTCCTCCAGCGCCATGATGTCTTGGATGATTGCCGAGCTAGTTGGCGGTGTAAGTTCCTGAAAGGCAATCTCGACGAACGATAACATACCAAAGGATGCTCTTCCCAGAACCCGCTACCATAGTTCGAAGTGATCAATATCTGGGAGGATGTGAAGGAACAAGGAGGCGTACGTTTCCCGTGGACCCACAACAAGGATGTGGTGGACTTGGACTTCCATTCCATGAATATACTTCCCTTGAAGAACCATGTCGCGGTCCCTTCATGTTGAGTGGTGCATGCGATATTTTGGTTGATAGATGGGTCCGGCGGAGACAGCCACGCTCGGTGGTCCTTCCGTACCCGGCTTCCTGTAATGGGATTTCAGTCCCAGAAACGAAGAGTGGCGGGGCTGAAGAATCACGAACGCTGTTCTTCGTTCATATTGATTGCCGTCTGTTGCACCAGAGCCTTTGTTTCCTTTCCGTCTAGACACATATGGTTTACGATGGCACTTGTGAGTAGATTAGGTGCTGAACGTACCCTCAATAGCCACTTTGATCTTATCGTCGACGCCCATTATTTTGTTGCCGACAGTTTTTATTCCATCCTTGACATGGTGTGCGACTTTCAGTACCTCCACAATTGCCATCTGGACCTCCTGCTGCGTCAATCTATCCAACCTGCTCAGCGCGTCCTCGATATCTCTCCTTCCAACTAATTTCTTCAGATATTTCTCTGAATCTCTATCAGCGACAGGCAACATATCACCAGCGATCGACTCACTCGCTGGTCCTTGCTTCATCTCCGTCGTCACGATCCCTAATATTCCGAGCATCTCCACCATTATCTTCACGATGACGTCCTTCATCGCCTCTGTCATCGGCACCTCGGTATACGTCTCGAGCCGTCGGAAGAAGCTTTCAATGCGCCCGAAGACACCGACGAGCGCATCTTGGCTCGCAATAACGTCCTTTGCCGCCTGTGTGGGTCCGGTATCAGCGCAGTCCAAGTAAGAGTTGCCCAGGACAATAGCTACCAAGAGGAGGATGCCAGTACCAGCAAAAATTACTTTCGCAGGTGAGAATACCTAGAAATATGATATCAGAGGTTATATCGTAGAAAGGATCGTCGGAATGGAACTTACTAGCCCGACGCCCTCCCCAAGCGCAGCGGAGAACGCATAAAGGACGTTGACGGTAGGGTTTAACCACCTCGTCAATTTGTCATCGCCGCGCGTAGATTGCTCGAACTGTTGGACTAGAGTACGAAGGACGGCCAGAATGTCGGTGGGAGAGTTGCAGGTCTGCAATTGGGCCATCAACGGATGCGTGAGAAGGTCTTTTTTTGTCTTATTTTCGTAAGTTTTCAGGGCAGCATAAAAGATGGCATGGAAATTGGGAGAAGAGGAAGCTGTGGGAGGTGTCTGAGACATGGCGACAATAACGAGGAGAGACGTCTGAGGGTACGATACTGGCACAGCGGGCGAGAACTTGAGGTGGCTGAGCGGGAAGAACAGATATG
Organism: Lactarius psammicola; assembly: GCA_025769895.1. Classification (NCBI taxonomy): domain Eukaryota; kingdom Fungi; phylum Basidiomycota; class Agaricomycetes; order Russulales; family Russulaceae; genus Lactarius; species Lactarius psammicola. The sequence goes on from WTXK01000148.1 coordinate 63,478, forward strand.
CCGCGAGGTTTGTCAGATGACGCCCGCACTGCCTCAGCGCTAGGTCTCAGCTCGTGGACAGTCCGAAATGTTGTTCTTTTTTCAGAACCATTGACGCGGGGTCATCTGAGTCCTTAGTCTCTGGTGGATTTGGAGGGTAGCCCGCGCAGTGAGGGGTTTTTGGTCGAGACAGAGACTCGGACACGCGTTTCAGATCTCGACGTCGCCGTCGAGAGGGTTCAGTTACGCATACTGTACTGTAGTGTGCTGTAGTGTGATTAGCTAGAATGATGTCCGAAGCTGCGGTTGAACGTTGAACGTTGAACGTTGAACCTCCGTCCGAGCTCGAGTTCCTCCGATCCTCGATTCCCCAAGATAATCTAGTTGGTTGGATTAGGACGTGCTCTCGTCGTTTTTTTTTCCGTTTTCATGTTGTGCAAATTAAACAGATGCGGGAGCTAGCTAGATGGCGATAAATATATAGATTACCCGTCAATGTGGACGAACCCGTCGGAGTGTAAGGAGTATCTGTGATAGGTGGTCGGCGGAGGTATGTAGATAGGTGGTGATAGGTAGCTGGTAACCGTCGACTGACTTGAAGAAAGATCATGAGTAAAGTCGAATGCTTGGACATGTCCGTAAGGTATTAACTTTTGATGCGAAGACGGATGGGGGTGGGAAGAGGTATCAAGGGTACATAGCATGAAAGGAAAATGAGGAATGGTGGAGAAGTGGAGAAACGATAAGAGATGAAGTAAAGTGGGGTAGATAGTACAAGTTGGGAGTACATACAACAAGCAGAATCAATCGCACAAATCCGCGGAGATCCAGTCTGGGAAGTCTCGTACAGGAACACACGCGTACAATCACGTACGCCCATACAACTGACAAGGGTTACTGTAAGGGGAGGTCAAGAAAATTTGGGGTGGGCGGAGAGGTGGGAAGCGGCCAAATAAAGGGAAATCGCAAGCGATAGCACACACAACATTTTTTCCCCTCCCTCCTTCACTGAATGAAGCAGTTCCCGCCGTTCGAAGCCTTGCACGAGTCACCACGCCCGCGCCGAGTCATCGTCATCATTATGTGCGTCTTCTTATTCCGCAAAGCGATCGTCGGTGCAGCAGTATCCGACCCCGTTTCATATGAGGCACCCACAACGTCGATGAACGAGGAAGCCATCGTCGCGGCGGAAGAATCGACGCGCGGCACGGCCCGCCGAGGACGCGCTGCTACTGTTTCCTGTCGCCGCTACCACTGCGTTGCCGCCACCTGTAAACTACGCAAGCTGTTCTATTGTGGGTATTGCGACGCTGGCGACTGCGGCGAGTTTGCGTACGAAGACCCGATGCTCGAGATCGAGTGAAGGCGTTCTCTCAGGTGCGTGTTCTTATTGCGGTTCTCGCTGGCGCGTGAGGACGACTGACAATTTCCGGCGAATAATGTCCTCTTCCGGCATCATGCCGGTCACTTTGTCTTGAGACCGTGAATGAGGAGGGGGCGTAGCAGCAACGAGTGAGACAAATGAGTTGGAGTGTGTCAGGTCGGCAAGCGGGCGCTTAAATTGCGGGAGGGCTTTATACGCCACGGACAGATGTGGGGACGACGTCGGAGAAAGCTCGTGGGCTCCCGTTCCCGCTGATAAGGTCACGTCTGTGGCTACCTTGAGATGAGCCCGCGCTCGCAGGATGGTAGTTCAGAAAGTGTATGAAGAACTCGACGGGGCTGCTCTAGCGCTCCGCGAAATGCGCGTGCATGAGCAGTTTCGAGCGAAGGTCACAAGTTAGCGCTGTGCGGCCTGAGCACTTGGAGTGAGCGATGAGGCTGCAGTGCGAACACAACACCACACTCTTTTTCGCTGGCTCCATGCATACTCGACACTTAACGGCTACATGTAAGAAACAAACGACCAGCACTCAGGTCAAGCTCACGTCCACTGAGAGCGGTAGACGCACGTTTGCTAAAGGTCGTCTTGACAAAGACATGTTCACGTATTTCAAAGAGGTCTGCTTCACTGTGCGGAACTTCAGGAAGGACTGGTGATGCACTGCCTGTAAAAGAGTGACGACCTGGTGAGCTGGACAGCATCGCCACGTCACCGTCAAACAGCTGGACCGCGGAGTCGAGCTTGAAATTTGGTATCGAGGGTCGTGCCGCGCCATTTTTTTGCAGGTCGGAACTCACTCGCCGAAGGAAAGGTATGCTATCTTGCGGTCGCAAGTCCTTTGCAAAATCTCCAAATTTAGACTTTTCCCACAGATACTCACACCTGGCTCTCGCCAGACTTACCTTGTTCAGGTCCCAATGGTTCTTCAGCCACTCGTGCTCAAGCAGTTTCTTCGCGCTTGGTCGCATCGCCGGGTCCTTGTGAAAACACTCCTTAAGGAACCCTACAAGTGGACCAGAAAAGCGTTCAGGAATCGGCGGACACTCGTCTTCGACTATCCGGAACATCACTGCGTTTATTTTGTGTTAACGACTGCGGAAAAACTGCGTAACACCAGTCCGGTCACCTGTATGGCATTCCCGATATCCCCATATGGCGGGCGTCCCGTCAGCAACTCGATAACCGTGCATCCAAGCGACCAGATGTCTGACTTGGGCGACGCGCCCTTGAGCTCAATGACTTCAGGGGCCATCCAGTTCGGTGTGCCCGCGACGCCCTTGACCTTGCGCTCCATAACGCGCAAGTTCAGCGAGATGCCAAAGTCAGTTAACTTTATGTTGCCGGTCTTCGTCGTGAGGATGTTCGCCGCCTTGAGGTCAGAGTGCACGACGTCACTGCGATGCAGATAGTCCAGCCCTTCGAGGATCTTGAACACATAGTTTGCCACCAGCTTCTCGCTCGGTTTGCCGAACGCTTCGAGGGTTTGCCCGAGAGAGCCGTTCTCGGCGTACCTGCAAAGCGTACGCGTGATGCGCAGTCATGCCCAAAAGTCAATATGTGACAAGTACAAAGCAGAATGCACAGCGCAGGCAGCGAGCAGGCAGTGGCGCAGAGCCACATATAACGGGGGAAAGGGACAACGCACTCGAGTAAAATACTAAGGGTGTTCTCATCCCGGGCCATCCCTTCGTACTTGACGATGCTGGGGTGCGACAATCGCTTGACCAGGTCGACCTCCCGCATAAGCCGCGCAATTTCTTCCTCCTCGAGGCTTCCGAGCCAGATCTGCTTCACCGCGACCATCTGCCCGGTGTTCAAGTTGAGCGCGCGATACACAGCGCCAAACTGTCCGCGTCCGATACAATTACCAAGTTGCTAAAAAAGGACAATCCACCGATTAATAGATACCGACCTCCCGCAAATTAATGGACCACTCACGAAGTGCGTTGGTGCCTTTCCCTCTTCCCTTACTACCAGCGTCTGCCGGGACACGCTTCCTTCCGTCGCATCCCGCGCCATCAGATCGCTTGCGCTTGTCTGCTTGCCCGACGTGACACCAAGGTCAATCATGCTCTCGAACCGCGGCCGCCCGCGTGAACTCGCGCCATCCACCTCGCTCCCGAACCGCCCTCGCGGAAGCAATGACGACGGGGAACTAGTGTTACCAGACGCGGATGCGGATGCAGCAGAGCCTGCATCACGGTCGTTAGACGGAGTACGCTCAACCGGATCGAACGAGGGCGACTGCGACTGCGATGGCGCATTGGACGAGCTCGGCGAGGGAGCGTCACCACACTTTCCAGACACGGTGCGGGGGAACGGGACGGGCACGAGCGAGTCACCATCTCCCCCACCACTGTTACTGCCGCCGCAGGCTTCGGGACTGCTCCGCCTCGGTACATATCTCCGACTACCGCGCATGTTATTCCTGAGCAATGCGACTCGGCCAGGACCAGAGCCAAGACCTAGAGAAGAAGTATCCGGGCGAGAAGACGCTTGAAATATGTCGAGAAAGTCGTTTGGCCACTTGCCCTTGCCCAGGTTAATCCGCTCCATTCGCCCCGTCTGGTCGTCCACTCCTGTGGTTGCCGCTATGTTCCCCGGTACAACATTATTGCTGTTTAGGAGCCCTTCGGATTCTTTGACGACGCGCGGCAGGTCAACTAGTACCATCTCGCTCGGTTTTCGTTCACGCGCCCGCACGGTAGTATTCTCAAGGCTACCACGTCCGTACAGGCCATTCCAATTATTGTCGCTGTAAACGCTGCTGGCGGCATCGCCGCCCAGGGTGTCGTCGCGGCCTAACATGGACGCAGCCATCGTGTTATCCTCCATGCGGATCATGCTAGGCCACTCGGATGGGATGAACGACGTCGCCTCGGTCGTGACGGTGCGTATCTTGCCAGACTTCCCGTACTGGCCCTGAGCCACTGCCGCTGCGCCCCAGCCCGGAGCCTGCGTTCAGCAGGGTCGGGTAAGTGCTGGTGTCTACGTTTGGAAGGGGTTTGTTGATTGGTCTGAGTCTGCTGTCTCCTCCACGCAAAAGATGTGAGTGTGTCGGTACGGGGGTCTCTGCCCACTTGACAAGAGCGATGATAGTCTTTGCCACGCGTGCGAGGCAGTCAGATGTGCCCTCGATGAGATCGTCGCGCAGGAAGAGGTCGTCGGGTGGGAGCCCGTTGGCAGAGCACGACGCAAGGAATTTTGTCACGTTCGAAGTCCGGAGCTTGCCGTCCTCGCGCGGGTCAATCCGTGCTATGGACCCCGGCCGCAACTTGTTCATAAGTCTGCAAATGAATTCATAGAACAGGAGTTAGCGTTCCGTCCCAGCACACGCGGGTATCCAAGGGAAACAGAACCACTCACTGGCAGAGGACATAGCCATCACGCAGCGCCTCTATGAACATCCTTCGCTCTCTCTCTTCTCCTGCCATATTGGTACTCGAACTCATCCCGCCAAGTTGGGTCGTGCTCCCATTCGGAGCAGCCCCGCTCCTTCCCCACACGCGCTCGAGTCGCGCAAGGGCACGCAGGCGACATTCAACCTCCTCTGCCTCACGTCCCCCAAGGCTCGCGCTTTGACCATGTCTTAGCATCTCCTTGCAGAGCACCGAAGTGGCCGCGCGCACCGCCTCGCGGTGCATGGGATTTGAAGGACTTGCAGCTGAGAGCGATGAGGTGGAAGCATTTGCATACTGCAACATGGTTGACGGTGGGGAGACTGCACGCTGATGTTCGGGCCCATCAAAATCAAGCGCAAGATTTTCTGCTTGCCCCTCAACACTCCAGGGCCGAGTGGCTCCGGCGAAGTACTGTAAGAGATGATGAGCACGGTCTCGGTTGGCCATCCCAATCTCCTTCAAAACCCGCTTATAGGTCTCGTCCAAAGATTTCGGCAATTCATTAAGGGTTTGCCGGATGCTCTGTGGAGGGCAATGTTGCAACACTTCCAGCTGACAGAAAACCCATCGGAACCTGTCAAATAATCAGTAAATATCATCACCATCCTTACACGCTCTTACATTCCATCGGCTCTTTCTGTGAGCGTCTCAATAACTAGTTCTTTATCGTTGTCCCTCCATCTCCCCATCGCCGTATCCGAGTCCGCGTACACGACAGATCTGATATAGTATTCAATGTCTTCTTTTTGTCCACTTTGGTCGTGAATCGAGACCGGGTAAAATCCTAGGGGCTGAAGCGCGACTTGGATGCCAGCCTCTGGCCGACTGGTGACACATATATGAAGATTCAAAAGTTGGAGGCCAACAAGGTCCTTTAAGAGATCAAGGACTTGCTTGCGGGCGGGTGGAATTCCAGAGGTATTGGGGCATTCGTCTAGCGCATCCAAGATGATGTAGATTGGGCCTTGGCCACGTAGTGCGAGCATCTCTTTAAGACATGCAATTAGCATCCTGGTGCTGGGCATATGCGCGCCATCGTCGTGTGCTTTATATACATGGGAGAGTATGTCGCAACAACTGTCGGAACGAGCGGAAAGCTGTGTGAGAAGCGAAGCAAGCAAGCCGCGGAGGCCTTGCTTATTGGTGTCCCCAGAATCGAAATAGAAATACGCCATGGAGGCTAGTCCAGCCTCCCGCGACACCATGATATTCTGGATGATTGCGGAGCTAGTTGGCGGTGTCAGTTCCTGAGGGGTGAACCCGACCAACGATAACAAACCAGAGGATGCTCTTCCCCGAACCCGCTACAACGATTCGAAGCAAATCAAGCAAATCAAGATTTGAGAGGATGAGAAGGAACAGAGGGTCGTACGTTTCCCGTGAATCCACAACAGGGATGTGGTAGACTTGAACTTCCATTCCATGAATATACTTCCCTGGAAGAACCATGTCGCCGTCCCATCATGTTGAGCGCTGCACGCGATATTTTGATTGGTGGACGGGTCCGGCGGAGATAGCCACGCTTGGTGGTCCTTCCGTACCCGGCTCCCTGCAGTTGAATTATTGTCTCAGCAACGAAGAGCAGCGGAGCTAAATAATCACGAACGCCTATCTTCGTCGATATTGTCTGCCGTCTGTTGCACCAGAGCTTTTGTTTCCATTGTCACCACTTTGACTACCTTGCCATCTAGTCACATATAAGTTTACGACAGCAATTATGCTGATAGAGCGGAACGTACCCTCGATAGCGAGGTTGACCTTGTCACCGACCGTTTCTACTCCGTCCTTGACATGATGTGTGACTTTCAGCACCTCCACAATCGCCATCTGGACCTCCTGCTGCGTCAATCTATCCAATCTTCTCAGCGCGTCCTCGATATCCCTCCTTCCAACTAATTTCTTCAGATATTTCACTGAATCTCTATCAGCGACAAGCAACGTACACCGGGGATCGACTCACTCGCTCGTCCCAGCTTCACCTCCTTCGTCACAATCCCAAAAATTTCAATCAGTTCGACCATTATCTTCACGATGATGTGCCTCATCGCCTCCGTCATCGGCACCTCAATATAAGTCTCGAGCCGTCTGAAGAAGTTCTCGATGCGCTCGAAGATATCGACGAGCGCATCTTGGCTCGGAACAACGTCCTTTGCCGCCTGTGTGGATTTGGTATCAGAACAGTCCGTGTAAGGGTGGTCCAGGACAATAGCTACCAAGAGGAGGACGCCGGCACCAGCAAAGATCACTTTCGCAGGTGAGAATACCTAGAAATAAATATGATATCAGAGGGGAGTCGAAGGATCGACCAAATGGGATTCACCAGTCCAACACCCTCGCCAAGCGCCGTGGAGAACGCATAAAGGACGTTGACAGTCGGGTTCAACCATCTTGTCAATTTGTCATCGTCGCGCGTAGATTGCTCGAACTGCTGGACTTGAGTATGAAGGACGTCCAAGATGTCGGTGGGAGAATCGCAGGCTTGCAACTGGGCCATCAACGGATGCGTGAGAAGGTCTCTCTTCGTCTTCTTTTCATACGCTTTCAGGGAGGCATCAAAGATGGCCTGGAAATTGGAAGAAGAGGAAGCGATGGGAGGCATCTGAGACATGGTAACAGTAGCAAGGAGAGGTGTCAGAGGGTAAGATACTAGCAGAAGAGAAGTGATTGTGTAGGAACACCGGAATAGTTTGGCAGGTAACGCCGCACAGCCCTACCTCATGGACAGGCTGATATCATAATCATAATTGTGTTGTTCTTTTCAAAACCATTGGTGTCATCCTTGTCACGGGCCAACGACTTGTGAGGGGTTTCAGGCCGGGGCAGACATATCCGAGACTTCGACATTGGGGCCCTTCTAGAAGAGAGATGGCGCTTACAGCGATCGGTTCTCAGGCTGGAGTGATGAGTCCAATCTCGCGGTCTCTGTTTTTTTTTTTACTTGAACCATGTTTATTCCGGGACAGTAACCAGTACAAGACTGGTCGTCGCTCTGTGAAGAGACGGACACTTGGAGTATTTTGTAAGTATGCGGACCCCAAAACATAAGAAGTGAGTCGTGTAAGTCAACTTGCGGCTGGTGGCAGCGCGGTCTCTGTTTGGACTCATCGGTCGATCGAGTTCCTCTTTCGGATTGTATATAGTCCTTCGATTCCTCAAGGGAAAAAATAAAAGTGGCTGGTTGGGTTGAAGCGCGCACTCATAAAGTCGCAGAAATTACAGTAAACAGATTTGGGTAGGTAGGGAGAAGATCACAAGTAAAATTGAACGCTTTGGGAAAACGTACTAATGTAGTGTTCAATGCGAAGACGGGTGCATCAGTAAAATTACAGGCCGGCTTTTCGGCCCTTCCGTGGCTGCCGGCAGGGACAAAAGCTCCGGAAGCCGGGAAGCATCGCCTCTTTTGGAAGGCATGGCCTGAATCTTTCAAAGGGCTGCTGAAAGGACTGACACCTTTTGAAGCCCTGCGAGAAGGGTTCAACACCTGTCGAAGCCCTGCTAAAAGGGTGGGATTCCTTTAGAATATTGGGCACCTTCCTAGTCCTGACAACCTTAAGAGACATTGCAAAGGACAATATATTATTAGTACACTATCGAGTAGACAAGTAATGTAGGGTAAAGGGTGGTCTAAGCTAAACCCGCCGTCGCCTTGTCGCTGTCGTCGTCACGGCCGCCTCTTTCATCGTGGCCTTCGGTTCGTCGTTGTCGCTTGGTCGCCACTCATTGCAGCCGCCGACCGCCCCCACCGCCATCCCCGTTGTGGTCGTGATCGTCTTCGTTGCCTTGCAACCGCGTTGTCATCACTTCGTCACGGTCGTTGCCGTTATCGTCATGTCACCATTGTCTTGGTGGTTGTGTTGACAGTGGGTGCCAGGGCAGCTATGTAAGAGTGCAATTAATGTCAGCGCGATGTGAACTTGAATGTACTGATACTCACCTCTTTGGGTTTGTATGTGGCACCGGCAGCAGTGTAAGCATATGCAGCATGCGTATACTGGTCTGTAATAGAGCAACATCTGCCAGTTAGTGGGGTGCAAGGGGCGGCGGGGTTCGGACTTACGACCAGTTTTGATGACGTGGACGGCAGTTGGGCACTACGGAGTCGGGAGGTTGCGTGGGCGACGGGGTTGATGCGGTGGCGTGAAGCGAGTGCGTACACGCAAGGGGACGGCGGCAGTGTTATGGCCGCCAATGTCCTGCCTCGGTTCGAGATGAGATGTGAAAAAGTAAAAGAAAAAAATACTTATCTAAATGGTTTGCAAGTGGGTAACGGCAACGAGCTTGGGTGCATGAAAGCGGGAGTGATACAGGGTGAAGTGTGTCGGCGGTTGACAGCAGGGTGGCCTGTGTATGCACGAGAGGAGGCGTAGACTCCGTGGCGGGCTGGCTCATGCGTACCCGCAAAGTGTGAGGGGGGATGCAACGGGAGGCGATGAACGGTTGGAGTTGGGGGAGTGAATGAAAAATTTGTCAGTCAGGCGGAACGTAAAAACGTTTCCCACGATGGGCCAATCAACAAACGGTGGGACTTGGTAAAATCTACACAAATCTCACTACGCCTCCACGCCGACTGGCTACGCCGAGCTTGGCTTTGTCCCGCTCGCCGTCTTCTCACCGTCGTAGAGCGTGACGATGGCAGACAATTCCAACAACCGCAGCAACCGCGACTACGATGAAGGGACCACGAGAACACTGGCCTCGCCCCTTTCTTCCTCACCGGCTCACCTCATGTTGCCACCTGTTGCATCCACCCTCACTTGATCTCACTCGCGGGTCCTCACGTGTACTCACAGGCCACCACGCTGCATGCACCGACACCCCCCATGTGCCACTCCTGCTTTGCGTGCACAGTACGCCTAACCTCCCCGTCGCTGCCCTACCCACTTGGCTCCACAGGCCCTTTAGATAAGTCTTTTTTTTCCATCTCATCTCTAACCGCAACGGCAGCCACAACACAGCCGCCGCCCATCCCCTCGCGTGCATTCAGGCCACCCCCGGTCGCGGGGCCAGCTGCCACACCACTCGCACCATACCACCGCATCGCCCTGTCGCCCACGTATTGACCCACTGACCCCATTGTGCTCAAATGCCGCCACCTCGATACCATGATGATGGCAGCAGTGGCGATGGCAATGATGACCACGCGACGATGACCGCGAGGAGACAGTGACAAAGGCGATGATAACTGGGACGACGACACGACCGCGACGACGACGACTGCGACCACAATGGGGGCGGCAACGGTGACAGCTGCAGCCGCAATGAGTGGCGATGACATGACCGTGACCGCAACAATGACAATGACGAAGCGACGAAGGCGGCCGCAACAGTGATGACGACGATAAAGCAACGATGATGGCGCGACGGCGACAGGGTGGCTGCAGTGGTGTGGCGGTGGTGGGTGGGGGCGGGGACATGAGGTTATTATAGACTTGTCTAATAGCTACCTAGTAACATGATATTACTACAATGTATTGAGTGAGAAGCTCGGGAAGTTGTGAAAGCTTTGACAGTTATCTTAAAGCTGTTGAAAAGGGATAGCAGGATTTCCAGAAGGGGCTCAAAAGAAGAAGAGCCCAGAAGGGGAAGGGGAAGGAGTTGTAATTTTACTGATGTGGAGATGCAAGTACGATGAGACAGCCAAGCTGGCGGACGCTGGGACTCACGTGAACGGGCTCTTTTTCGCGTTTCGGGCTCACTCAGGTTGGTGTACCCTCCAGCGAATGTATTTATCCATTGTCTTCTTAGATGCATGCTACGGTACATAAATGATTTTTTTTCTTAAAGAACCCGCAAATGAAGTCAAGCCAAGAGCAGGGCCCAAACCCATAGAACCCTAACACAAGAACCTCACTACAGTACTACGTGGTCGTAACAGACGAACTTAATTCAGAACCAAATACAAGAACTATGTATAGTTAATAATACTCTGTAGAGTATAACGACCGCCCCCAGTACCCCAGTACGTCACGGTAATAGACGAAACGAGGTAAAAATAACGAACGTGTTCCAAAGCACGTATATGAGTGTCGTGCTCGCTCCAAGTTACGGGGCTCGCCTTCTTCCCAATATAACATCGCATTGATTTACCTTCTATCATGTCTTTCACGATCGATATAGGACTTCTCTTTTTGCGCACGGTAATGTCAAGAGACCTACGACAGTTGTAGGATAAACGCGCGCAAACGTATCGTATACATTCACTCCAATTAATTGAAACACGCACACACGAGGGCGCTTCTACCATAGGAGCTACCGCCTCATCATAGGCTTTGGTGCAGGAATCACAGCCTCACGTCTCGCGCCAGGCGACCCATATCCCCCAGCGTGCACCCAGTAGGTCCTCGCCAACGCCCCACACCCGCCAATCCGCAGAACGTCTCGAGAGCTGTCACAGTAACGGAGGCAGCGGGAGAGGCAGACAGAGAGGAGGTTCTTGCGCAGGATCGGGACGAGCGCGGGGATATCCGTTGCGGAATATTTGCGCACTAAAGGGCCTGGTCCGAGTGCGAGAAGTCCCCTTCCCGCTCTATCCATTCTCGATCGAAATAAGACATCAGTGGTAGCCTTGCACGCTAGGGCCCCACAGCACGCAGCCGAGTTTGACGATGTGCGCCCGGCTGAGCTTCCCATAGTCGAACAGATCAGGTAACGACGTTTCTCTGGGAAGTGTCGTTGCTGCAACACCAGAGATAGAAACCTAACACTGAAAGTCAAGCACGCGGTGCAACGGGGGCACCACGCCCGTCCAAGCGAGTCACAGAGGAAGAGGCTCTTTGGGGGGAGGCGTGCACAAGTATTAACATTCAAATAACATGCATGACGGCCCAAGGGAGAACAATGGGGGGGGGGGGGGGGGGAATCCACCTTGTTTTCCACAAGACGCCTCCTGTATCGCCGCTCCGGCTTCTCAAAGTGGTCTTATCCTGGCGGAGAACGTACTCAAACACGATGGGATCGCTCGTCCTTGGCCTTCAGTACTTCACTTCCCCTCCTGCGTTTCCTCCTCTGGTTCCCTGTCTCAGTATCCCGCGGAGGCTCGCACGTGGTGGGAGGTTTCAGCTCGATGCAGAACAGAAGCGCAGCTTCAAATTCTCCGATCCGAGTATGGAAGTGCCCCGTGTCGGAGCTGTCGGTGGGCTTGACCGCCGCCAGACGCATGCAGAGGAGGAAGACCTCATCGTTGGGTATGGAAACAAGGGTCGCACTCTGCGGGAGGGTGATCGGTCCTGGAGGGACGGTGTCCAGACTCGCAGTCGAGCCTCCATCCGGGATCATCGGCCAACTAGGGTGGTCTTTTTCTTTAAATTGTAGCTGCTGTGTGAATTTTGGAGATGGGGGTTCTAACAGACGTACGCGAGGCGAGTTGCTATATATACGCGAGCCGAATAAGAATGAGATACGATCTACTGATGCCTACCTCGTTTGCGGAAGAATGAACTAAGGTGTGATGCGTACTTTCAGTGAACGAAAAGGGTAATATGGTCCATGTCTGAGTGGGTCCAGTTCAAGTTACTGAGGGTTTCAAAGTTGGGTTCGCTAAGAACCCCAAGCGCACTCTTCCGTGCACTTCTCAAAAAATATTTCCTAGCACGAGGCATCAACCAGGGTTCGTTTCCATAGTTTTGCCAGAGGGCGGTAGTCTGCATAAGCACAAGTACGGCTTGGAGCTGTATGTAGCTTAAGACGTAGCTTTTCGAGGGCTGACATATTGGTGGCCGCAACACGACTTACAGACGAATGTATGTGGGTTCAGGTGAGCGGCGTTACCATGTTACCTGAGCTATCGCCCAATAGAACGCATGATTGTATCATCCACAAGAGCATCCATGCCAGTGACAATGAGCAACACCAGTGTCTGCTCACAGAGTCACACTCAAGCGTGGGGCTGGCCCCGGCCCTTTCCGAATCACTGTCTTCACCAGGACTCCTGGAGGTGAAAGGACCAACGGAGAGGACGGGTTCACTATTTATGAGGTATCACCCATTGATCTCATCTATCGAATTAACAAGAATCGTGAGGAATGTACATTTAGTCCATCAGTATGTGTTCCGTTATGCAAGCTGCAAGTTCAACATCCACAGAGATTATAGTGGCGATGACTCTCGAACTACGTGCCATTACTCTGCTCTAAATGTCCCTTGTATCATCGGCCATTCGTTTTCCGTTTTCAATATATCGCTACGATTCATAATATACATCACATTCCAAGTGTGCCTATATGAATACCCGCAGAAGGGACCACCCATACTATCACGGTGACTTGACGTACATCTGTAGAGTAACCTATAGTAGCAGTCTATCTATTGCGCCCCGTGCTCAGTCAACATCTTTACGACCTCGTTCTTTTCCTCTCCTGATGCCACCTGGAATGGACTTATTCCTTCCTTGTCCTCAGCATCTGCACTGGCGCCACGGTCGAGCAGCAAGCGCACGATCTTAGCCCTCCCTGAGGACGACGCTAGATGCAACGGAGTCGATCCGTCCTTGTCCTTGAAATTTGCGTTCGCGCCACGGTCAAGTAACAGGCCCAAGACTTCAACTCCCCCCGAGGATGATGCTACGTGCAACGGAGTCCTTCCGTCCTTCTTCTCCACATTTGCATTCGCGCCACGGTCGAGCAACAACTGCACAGTCTCCGTTTTGCCTTTGGATGACGCTAGGTGCAACGGAGTCCATCCATCCTTGTCCTCGGCATTTGCGTTCGCGCCACGATCAAGTAGCAGGCGCACCATCTCAGCTCCCCCCGAGGATGACGCTAGATGCAACGGGGTCCTTCCATCCATATTCTCGGCATCTACATCTGCGTCATGGTCAAGCAGTAGACGTGCAACTTCGAGCCCCCCATTAGATGACACCAGATGTAATGGCGTTGAGTAGTTCTTATCTTGTGCGCTGATATCCGCTCCATGTTGGAGTAATAGCTTCACGATCTCCACGTAACCATTATTCGATGCCCGGTGCAATGGAGTATAGCCTGCGTCGTTCGCAACATCGATGCGTACGCCGTGTCCCAGTAACGTCCGAACAACCTCTAGGTGTCCATTCGATGCAGCTGAATTAATCGGAGTCCAGTGATCGTGTTGTTGCGAATTCGCGTCGGCGCCATGGTCGAGTAACCACCGCACGATATCGATACGTCCATTCACCGATGCATCTTGTAGTGTGGTCCGATTATATCTGGAAGTATCTTGATCCACGGCTGCGCCATGCTGATGTAATAGCTCTGCTATGTTGAAGTGTCTCTTGTGCAATGCCGCGACCAGTGGACTGTGATTATGGCCACCCCTCACATTTACTTGCTCTGGATGCTCGATGATGATGTGTGCTGCCAGGTTAATAAATCCGAACAACGAAGCATAATACAGTGGAGATCCACGATATGGGGTGGAATTTCCCCAATTACTGTCGATGTCGTACAATTGGAGCCATGCGGAAAAATATGGTTTGGCCGAGTCAAAAAGACGCCGAATCCCGTCTTCTATCCGTGACGACACCATTCCAAACTGCGCATGCTCCACCCAATGCCGACTGGCATATCTCGCCAAGGGAAAACTACATTCGACCTGGTCATTTTTGGCGCTTCCGTCCAACTGCAGTAGAATCCCCAAGCAAGCCTGGGCGAGAGTCGTGTGTGCAGGCTCGGGCATGATGTGAAAGTGCGAAGCGTCTCCTTTAGAAGTCGCAAGGCGATCTGAAGTCAAGAATTCCTTGACAGAAAAATGCGTAAACTGAATGACTCTGGAATTGCCGTCGTCAACTTGGGTGATCAAACTGGAGCAAGTAGATAGCACAGCTCGTTGCCGGTCCTCCAACCCCCAATCCTCGTTCAACTTTGGTGTCGTTCCTTCGGTCCCATCAAAGTCAAGCGCAAGTATTTCTGCTAGCTCCTCGACACGCAGCGGCCGAGTCGCCACAGTGAGACATTGTAAGAGACGATGAGCATGGTCTCGGTTGGCCATCCCGATCTCCTTCAATACTCGCTCATATGTCTCGTCCAAAGATTTCGGCAATTCGTTAAGCGTTCGACGGATGCTTTGTGGAAGGCAATGTTGCAACACTTCTAGCTGACAGAAAACCCATCGGAACCTATTAAATAATCAGCATGTGTCGTCAGCATCCACAAACGTGCTTACATTCCATCGGCTCTCTCTGTGAGCGTCTCAATAACCAGCTCCTTATCCTTGTCCCTCCACCTCCTCATCGCCGTATCTGAGTCAGCGTGCACGACAGATCTAATATAGTCTTCAATGTCCTTCTTTTGTCCGCTTTGCTCGTGAATAGAGACCGGGTGAAATGCTAGGGGCTCAAGCACGGCTCGGATGTCGATCTCCGGACGACTCGTGAGACATATATGAAGATCTGAAAGCTGGAGGCCAACAAGGTCCTTTAAGAGATCAAGGACTTGTTTGCGGGCAGGTGGAATTCCAGAAGTATTGGGACATTCATCTAGCGCGTCCAAGATGATGTAGATTGGGCCGTGGCCAGGTAGTGCGATCATCTCTTTAAGACATCCAATCAGCGTGCTGGTGCTGGGCTTACGTGCGCCATCGTCGTGTGTTTTATAAATGCGGGAGAGTATATCGCAACAACTGTCAGAACGAGTGGAGAGCTGTGTGAGAAGCGAAGGAAGCAAGTTGTGGATGTTTTGTTTATCGGTGTCCCTAAAATCGAAATAAAAATAGGCCATAGAGGCTAGTCCAGCCTCCTCCAGCGCCATGATGTCTTGGATGATTGCAGAGCTAGGTTGGCGGTGTAAGTTCCTGAGAGGCGAACCCGACGAACGCTAACAAACCAAAGGATGCTCTTCCCCGAACCCGCTACCATGTTCGAAGTGATCAATATCTGGGAGGATGTGAAGGAACAAGGAGACGTACGTTTCCCGTGGACCCACAACAAGGATGTGGTGGACTTGGACTTCCATTCCATGAATATACTTCCCTTGAAGAACCACGTCGCAGTCCCTTCGTGTTGAGCGGTGCACGCGATATTTTGATTGGTTGATGGATCCGGCGGAGACAGCCACACTCGGTGGTCCTTCCGTATCCGGCTCCCTGTAGTGCGACTTCGGTCTCAGCAACCAAGAGCAGCAGGGCTAGAGAATCACGAACGCTTTTCTTCGTTGATATTGTTTGCCGTCTGTTGCACTAGAGCTTTTGTTTCCTTGCCGTCTAGACAAATATGGTTCAGGATGGCGCTTGTGAGTAGGTAATGTGCAGAACGTACCCTCAATAGCCACTTTGACCTTATCGTCGACGTCTTTTACTTTGTCGCCTACGCCCATTACTTTATCGTCTACGTCCATTACTTTGTCATCGACGCCCATTACTTTGTTGCCGACAGTTTCTACTCCGTCCTTGACATGGTGTGCGACTTTCAGCACCTCCACAATCGCCATCTGCGCCTCTTGCTGCGTCAATCTATCCAGTCGGCTCAGCGCGTCCTCGATATCCTTCCTTCCGATTAATTTCTTCAGATATCTCTCTGAATCTCTATCAGCGACAGGCAACCTATCATCAGCGATTGACTCACTCGCTCGTCCCTGCTTCATCTCCTTCGTCACAATCCCTAATATTCCAAGCGTCTCCACCATTATCTTCACGATGATGTCCTTCATCGCCTCTGTCGTCGGCACCTCGGTATACGTCTCGAGTCGTCTGAAGAAGCTCTCAATGCGCTCAAAGACATCGACGAGCGCATCTTGGCTCGCAACAACGTCCTTTGCTGCCTGTGTGTGTCGGTATCAGAATAGTCCGAGTAAGGGTGATTAAAGATAATATCTACCAAGAGGAGGACGCCAGCACCAGCAAAAATCACTTTCGCAGGTGAGAATACCTAGAAATATGATATCAGACGTTATATCGTAGAAAGGATCGTCGGAATGGAGCCCACTAGTCCGACGCCCTCGCCAAGCGCGGCAGAGAACGCATAAAGGACATTGACGGTCGGGTTCAACCATCTTGTTAGTTTGTCATCATCGCGCGTAGTTTGCTCGAACTGTTGGACTTGAGTACGAAGGACGGCCAGAATGTCGGTGGGAGAGTTGCAGGTCTGCAACTGGGCCATCAACGGATGCGTGAGAAGGTCTTTCTTCGTCTTCCTTTCATAGGCTTTCAGAGAAGCATAAAAGATGGCCTGGAAATTGGAAGAAGAGGAAGCTGTGGGAGGTGTCTGAGACATGGCAACAACAACGAGAGATGTCTGAGGGTACGATACTGGCACAGCAGGCGAGAACTTGAATGGGAAGAACAGACCTGCCGTGAGGTTTGCCAGGTGACGCCCGCACTGCCTCAGCGCTAGGTCTCAGCTCGTGGACAGTCCGAAAGTTTTTTTTTTTTTTTTCAAAACCATTGATGCGGGGGTCGTCTGAGTCATCGTCCCTGGTGGGTTTAGAGGGTAGCCCGCGCAGTGAGGGGTCTTTTGTCAAGACAGAGGGGCACTCGTCTCAGATCTCGACGTCAGTGTCGAGAGGGTTACGCATACTGTAATGTGATTGGCTAGAATGATGTCCGAAGTCGCGGTCGAGTCCCCGTCCGAGCTCACCAACCATTTGAGTTCCTCCGATCCTCGGTTCCCCAAGATAATCTCGTTGGTTTTGGATTGGGACGCGCTCTCATCGTTTTTTTTTTTTTTTTTTTTTTTCCTTTCTCATGTTGCACAAATTAAACAGATACGGGAGCTAGCTAGATGGCGATAAATATATAGATTACCCGTCAATGTGGACGAACCCGTCGGATTGTAAGGAGGGTATGTGATAGGTGGTCGGCGGAGGTACGTAGATAGGTGGTGATAGGTAGCCGGTAACCGTACTGACTGGAAGAAAGGTCATGAGTAAATTCGAATGCTTGGACATGTCCGTAAGGTATTAACTTTTGATGCGAAGATGGATGGGGGTGGAAAGAGGTATCAAGGGTACATAGCATGAAAGGAAAATGAGGAATGGTGGAGAAGTGGAGAAACGAAAAGAGATGAAGTAAAGTGGGGTAGATAGTACAAGTTGGGAGTACATACAACAAGCAGAATCAATCGCACAAATCCGCGGAGATCCAGTCTGGGAAGTCTGGTACAGGAACACACGCGTACAATCACGTACGCCCATACAACTGACAAGGGTTACTGTAAGGGGAGGTCAAGAAAATTTAGGGTGGGCGGAGGGGTGAGAAGCGACCAGATAAAAGAAAATCGCAAGCGACAGCACACACAACATTTTTTTCCCTCCCTCCTTCACTGGATGGAGCAGTTCCCGCTATTCGAAGCCTTGGACGAGTCGCCACGCCCTCGCCGAGTCATCGTCATCATCCTGTGCGTCTTCTTATCCCGCGAAGCGACCGTCGGTGCAGCAGTATCCGGCACCGTCACACATGATGCACCTGCAACGTCAGCAGCAGCGTCGACGAACGAGGAAGCCGTCGTCGCAGTGGACGGATCGACGCGCGCGGCACGGCTGGCCGAGGACGCACTGCTACTGTTTCCCGTTGCCGCTACCACTGCTGCCACCTGTAAACTACGCAAGCTGTTCGATTGTGGGGATTGTGATGCTGGCGACTGCGGCGAGTTTGCGCATGAAGATCCGATGCTCGAGATCGACTGAGGGCGTTCTCTCAGGTGCGTATTAGCTAGTTGTGGTTCTCGCTGGCGCGTGAGGATAATGGACAATTTCCGGCGAATAACATTGCCCTCTGGTATCACGCTGGTCACTTTGGCTTGAGAGTGTGAATGAGAAGGGGGCGTAGCGGCAGCGAGTGAGACAGATGAGTTGGAGTGTGTCGGGTCGGGCGAGAGGGAGGCACGCGAGCGCTTAAATGGTGAGAGGACTTTATACGCCACAGGGGGATGTGGTGACATCGGAGAAAGCTGAGGTGAGTTCGTGCGCTCTCGTTCCCGTTGGTCACGGTCACGGTCGAGGCTGCCTCGAGACGAGCTTGCGCTCGCAGGATTGTTATTCGGTAAGCGTGTGAAGAATTCGGCAGGGCTGCTGCCGCGTTCCGCGAAATGCGCGTGCATGAGCAGTTTCGAGCGAAGATCGCAAGTTAGCGCTGCCCGGCCTGCGCACTTGGAGTGTGCGATGAGGCTGCAATGCGAACACAACACCGCACCCTTTTTCGCCGGCTCCATGCATACCCGACAATTGACAGCTACATATAGATAACAAACGATCAGCCCTCAGGTCACGTCACAGATGGTGGAAGACGCACGTTTGCCAAAGGTCGTCTTGACAAAGGTATGTTCGCGGATTTCAAAGAGGTCTGCTTCGCTTTGCGGAACTTCAGGAAGGACCGGTGATGCACTGCCTGTAAAAGAGCGATGACCGGGCGAGCTGGACACCATCGCTATGTCACCGTCAAACTGCTGGCCTGCATACATGGGAATCGGGGAGTCGAGCTCGAGGTTTGCTATCAAATGTCGTGCCGCGCCACTTTTTTGCAGGTCGGCGCTCACCCGCCGAAGGAAAGGTATGCTATCTTGCGGTCGCAAGTCCTTGACAAAATTTCCAAATTTAGCCTTTCCAATAGATGTCTGGCTCTCGCCAGACTTACCTTGTTCAAGCCCCAATGGTTCTTCAGCCACTCATGCTCAAAAAGTTTCTCCGCGCTCGGTCGCATCGCCGGGTCCTTGTGAAAACACTCCTTGAGGAACCCGACAAGTGGACCAGAAAAGCGTTCAGGAATCGGCGGACACTCGTCTTCGACTATCCGGAACATCACTGTGCGTTTCTTTTGTGTTAACGACTGCGGAAGAACTGCGTAACATCAGTCCAATCACCTGTCATAGCATTCCCGATATCCCCATATGGCGGGCGTCCCGTCAGCAACTCGATAACCGTGCATCCAAGCGACCAGATGTCCGACTTGGGCGACGCGCCCTTGAGCTCAATGACTTCAGGGGCCATCCAGTTCGGTGTGCCCGCGACGTCCTTGATCTCGCGTTCCATCGCCCGCAAGTTCAGCGAGACGCCAAAATCAGATAGCTTTACGTTCCCGGTCTTCGTCGTGAGGATGTTCGCCGCCTTGAGGTCGCAGTGCACGACGTCACTGCGATGCAGGTAGTCCAACCCCTCGAGGATCTTGAACACGTAGCTTGCCACCAGCTTCTCGTTCAGTTTGCCGAACGCCTTGAGAGTCTGCCCGAGAGAGCCGTTCTCGGCGTACCTGCAAGTGCACACGTGATGCGCAGTCATGCCCAAAAGTCAGTATGTGACAAGTACAAAACAGAATGCGCAGCAGCAGGCAGGCAAGCGTGCAGGCAGTGGCACAGCGCCGTATATAAAGGAGCAAGGGAACAACGTACTCAAGCACAATGCTAAGGGTGTTCTCGTCCCGGGCCATCCCTTCGTACTTGACGATGCTGGGGTGCGACAATCGCTTGACCAGGTCGACCTCCCGCATAAGCTGCGCAATTTCCTCCTCCTTGAGGCCTTCAAGCCCGATCCGCTTCACTGCGACCATCTGCCCGGTGTTCAAGTTGAGCGCGCGATACACAGCGCCAAACTGTCCGCGTCCAATACAATTACCAAGTTGCTAAAAAAGGACAGTTCACCGATTTAAAACCGACCTCCCGCAGATCAATGAACCACTCACGAAGTGCGTTGGTGCCTTTCCCTCTTCCCTTACTACCAGGGTCTGTCGGGACACGCTTCCTTCCGTCGCATCCCGCGCCATCAGATCGCTTGCGCTTGCCTGCTCGCCCGACGCAACGCCAAGGTTGACCATGCTCTCAAACCGCGAGCGCCGCGGCTTGGCACCAAACTCGTCATACGAGTTCGGCCGCGGCCGCCTGCGCGAACTCGCACCATCCACCTCGCTCTGGAACCGCCCTCGCGGGAGCAACGATGACGGGGAGCCGGTGTTACCCGACCCGGACCCGGACGCAGGAGAACCCGCACCACGCTCATTAGACGAAGAGCGCTCGACCGGATCGAACGAGGGTGACTGCGACTGCGATGGCGTAATGAACGAGCTCGGGGAGGGAGTGCCATACTCGCCAGCCGACACGGCGCGCGGGAACGGGATGGGCACGAGCGAGTCACCATCTCCCCCACCACCGTCACTGCCGCCGCCGTCTCCAGGACTGCTTCGCCTCGGCACATATATCCCGCTCCTCTGCCCGCCGCGCGTGCTGTTCCTACGCAATGCGACACGGCCAGGGGCAGGCCCAAGACCGAGAGAAGTATCCGGGCTCGAGTCGCGACGTAAAAAGGCGCTGACGTCTTTCGGCGCAAGTACAGGTGCGTCAACGCTATGTCGCGCACGGTGGGTTGGCCGGCGCGCCGCGGCTGCCGCGGCAGCAGCAGCAAGCGGGGGCGCTATTACCGCTGTTGGAAGTGACGATGCTTGTAGCAATGATTCAACGCTTCCGAGCGAGGGAGAAGCCGACGCGGAGATGGCACCGGCGCTCGAATTGACACTCGCACTAACACCGAGATCAGCGGCTGCGAACTCGCCTTGGAAGAGACGGGCGTCCGCCGAAAGTGCCAAGGAAGACGGTGATGGCTTCCGAATCGCGATCGGGCGAGAAGGCGCTTGAAGTGCGTCGAGAAAGTCGTCCGGCCACTTTCCCTTGCCAAGGTTAATCCGCTCCATCCGCCCTGCCCGGTCGTCCAATCCTGTGGATGCCGCTATGTTCCCCGCCACATTATTGCTGTTTAGGAGCTCTTCGGACTCTTCGACGACGCGCGACAGGTCGACTGGTACTGTCTCGCTCGGTTTTCGTTCGCGCGGTCGCACGGTGGGACTCTCAAGGCTGCGTCTGCGTCCAGGCACGATGCCAACGTGGCCGTTCGGACTATTATTGCCATAAACGCTGCTGACGCCATCGCCACCTAGGGTATCGTCGCAGCCCAACATGGACGCGGCCATCGCGCTCCCCTCCGTGCGAGTCATGCTAGGCCATTCGGACGGGATGAATGACGTCGCCTCGGTCGTGACGGTGCGTATCGTGCCAAACTTCCCGTAGGGCCCTGAGCCACTGCCGCTGCGTCCGCCGCTGAACCCCAGCCCGAAGCCGGCGTCCAGCAAGCTCGAGTACGTGCTGGTGTCCGTGATGTTGCTTGACGCGATGGACTGCCCCGTTGTCGAGTCCGCGATCGACATGCGCGCAGACTCGTTTAAGGATGGCGCAAGGAGTGAGTCTCCACCGGCACTTGCGATGAGCGAGCGCTCGGATGGACGCGAACGCATGGGCGAACGGGGCGGAAGGATCGGGGGCACTTCGTCGCGGTCGCTGGTAGTCCCCGTGGGCGTATGACGCCCATCCGTGTCAGTTCCAAGCGCCGTCCCCGCATCGCTGGACGACGTAGTATCGTCTGGACTGTGAGAGCGAACCGTGGGAAGACCGGCGGGTGGTGGTGACCGGTGCCTGGAGGTATTCCGCGTGGAGGAAAGAGGTGAAGGCGGCGAGGTTAAGTTGGGCGAGGACATGACTGCTCGTGAAGACGAGCCAGTGCGGTAAGGTGAGCCGGGTGCTGCGTTTGCGAGAGATGTGTTAATAGGCTTGAGTCTGCTGCCCCCTCCTCGCAAGATATGTGAGCGTGTCGGTACGGGAGTCTCTGCCCACTTGACAAGAGCGATGATAGTCTTTGCCACGCGTGCGAGGCAGTCAGATGTGCCCTCGATGAGATCGTCGCGCAGGAAGAGGTCGTCGGGTGGGAGCCCGTTGGCAGAGCACGACGCAAGGAATTTTGTCACGTTCGAAGTCCGGAGCTTGCCGTCCTCGCGCGGGTCAATCCGTGCTATGGACCCCGGCCGTAACTTGTTCATAAGTCTGCAAATGAATTCATAGAACAGGAGTTAGCGTTCCGTCCCAGCACACGCGGGTATCCAAGGGAAACAGAACCACTTACTGGCAGAGGACATAGCCATCACGCAGCGCCTCTATGAACATCCTTCGCTCTCTCTCTTCTCCTGCCATATTGGTACTCGAACTCATCCCGCCAAGTTGGGTCGTGCTCCCGTTTGTAGAAACCCCACTTCTTTCCCACACCCGCTCGAGCCGCGCAAGGGCACCCAGGCGATATTCAACTTCCGCTGCCTCACGTCCTCCAAGGCTCGCGCTTTGACCAGGTCTCAGCATCTCCTTGCAGAGCACCGAAGTGGCCGCGCGCACCGCCTCGCGGTGCACGGGATTTGAAGGACTTGCAGGTGAGAGCGACGAGGTGGAAGCATTTGTATGACGGGTCATGACTGACGATGGGGAGATTGCGCGCTGATGTTGTTGGGAATGATGTTGAGAGCCCGGGGAAAGCGCACGGGGACGGCTGGGTGTAGTTGGAGATGAAGCACGCGGAAGGGCAGGTGAAGGTGATCGGCGATCTACGGAGGACCGTCGGATGGCGTTAGAAGAGTACGAGGGCGGGTAATTGAGACTGGAGGTAGAGGTAGAGGTAAAGCCGCGTGGGGTGACAACACGAGGGGAAGGCGGAGAACGGGTACGCGGAGAACTGGGGCTTTTCTGGCGAGATGTAGATGGACTCGACGGTGGCTGATCCTGAGCAAGTCGATTAGTGCCGGACGAGGAGCGCTTTCCTAGTTGCGCGCGAGATGCCGTCGGGGTAGGGGTGCCAGGGGGGCTCAGAGGTTCTCGACTGCCAGGCCGAGTCGGAGTAGATGGTCCTGGAGAGGGTGTGTTGGTAAAACGGTCAAATGACGGAGTGGACGGTGAAGAAGGTAAGAGAGGGTCAGGGCGAGATTTTCTATGGCGAGATGGGGACGATGCGGGAGAATTGGCATTCCCGAAGGAAGCGCGCTTCGGTGAGAGAGGCGCGGGCGAGCTTATAATCGGGCGGTTGGGAGGGGATGAAGATGAGGGGGAGGCGGGAGTTGGGGAGGGAGATGCGTGAGAGGAAAGATGCAGAGCGGGGGAGGACATTGAAGCGAGTCTTAGCGAAGGGGTAGCAAAGCTCGTGAACCCAGCTAAGCGAAACCGGTGTTGATCCTTTCCTGGCTGCTCGGGAAGCCTATCTTGAGTGTGGCTGTCTAGATCTTCGCCTTCATGATTACGATTATAAGAGGGCGGTATAATAGGGGCCTTGGTTGATGTTTCTGTACCCGACTCCTTCCTTGTACGGCGGAACGCGACTTTGGTCTCGAACCGTTTGAGCATTCCCGTGCGCTCTTTATCCTTTCCTGTAGTTGCTTCCCTCGCCACAACTTCGGTCACACTGACTCCGGTGCCCTGTTTGCCGCCGTGACTATCATCTTTGGCAGTGATAGTGGCAAAGTGATCACCGGCCGGCAGAGGAACGGCGCTGTTACTAGACTTTCCCTTTGACCGAGTCGCGGATCGGAGGGTCTGGTCAAAAGGTGAGCGGAGCAAGCGCTTAAACGTCTTCGGTGCCGATTCGGTCGAAGAAGGCGGTATTATCTCGACGGATACTGAATGCTTTGAACGAGTTGTGGAGGCTGGTGGTGGGGAGCGGGGTGATGTGGGAGGGGAAGCCATAGAAGGGGATGTTGTTGGGTGGGCACGAACGATGGCAGCAGAAGTAGAAGGCATGTCTGTGTTTACAGCAGTCATACGAGTGGAGACCGTGTGGAGTGGACTTGAGACGGCTGGACCGATCTTCGAGGATACAGCGGCAGCAGCCATGTGCGGTTCATGCGACAAAAGTAGGCGTGTATGCGTGATTGGGTGTGACCAAGAGCGAAGGGGACAGAGCAAAAGGGGACAGAGGGGTAGAGGCGGAATTGAAACGCAGATGTGGTCATGAAACTGGGTGTATGCGTGGGTGAGGAGAAGTGGGAGGTAGGGAAAGAAGGGGAATGGGGAAAAGTGAGGCCAAAGCAATACCCGGGTCCACGGCTTCAAGTGGGTAAATGCTAGTATGGCGACGGAAGGAACAAGTCAATCAGACGAGAGGAGACACGTTCTTTGCCCAAAAACGATGTCTCTTGTGAAATGACCTACTGCAAAGGGTTGAATGGGTGAGGCAATCAAAAGATACCGAGGAAGAAAGAAGGGGAAGAATAAGTAAGAATAGAGGAGAACCCGACTGCCCATCTCATCACCCGCAACGTGCACCTGCCAACGGCCGGGAGGAAAGGGAGTCAAACAACGCCCACCCCACACTGGTCACAATTCAAATCAAACCGCGCGATCTCCAAAAAAATAGCCACTCGGCTACCGTGAGCTATCCCCGATATCCCATAATAAGGCATAGGCAAAGCAGTGCACTCGGTCAGTGGTGTACTCGGCATCTTTTGCGTTCACTCTCCATATGATAAGTCTTTCCCGGGGCCAAGGCGCCTTCGCCGGCTCCCCACCCTCGAAAGGTTCCATAGTATGCCCCACTGACCATCTACATCCAGTTGTCCTGCGGGTCCATACGATGGATAGGATACTCTCCTTGTCTCTTGTACTGTACCACCTGCCAGGGACAACTCCCGGTGGATCTCAGTCACCTGTTGGGCCGGTTCAATCCTCTATCTGTCTCGACCGAGTAAGGAACGACGCATCCGATGACGTTGTTAGCCTTCTTTCTTCCTCTGGCTCCCACCCACCCACACGTCGTCATATTAGGTTCGCTCCCCCTCCCGCCCCCCTCCGCCCCGCCCCGAGCTATTATGGAGAGCTGAGGCGCTCAATACAGTACCTCCACCTAATTACCCTAAACACGTTTGAGCCACAATGATCATGGCAAAGCGCCACAGTGTACCTTGCACGCACGTTTACCGACGACGGCGGATATTGCAGGGTCTGCCTCGAGAACAGACAAAACTGTTTCTGTTTTTCATGTGTTGGATAAGTGAGATAACTGCGGAGAAATTTTATAAAATCGATCTTTCACTTCCTGCACTTCCTTCTTGCTTCTTTTCCCTGTTACCGAAGTTTTTACCTGTGATCTATGATCTGATAATGACTCGTTTCTCGTTTCTCATCACTACTTGGCGCGGCCAGGGGAACCGGAGGAGTTGGCGGCGTCATCACGTGTGGCAACGCCACGATCGCGCATGGAAAGTGGCTTTGGCGCTGGCCGAGTCTGACCTATTTACGGGATCGGTCGGACGGACAACCGATAGAAGATGGGTAGAGCGTGCAGGTCCTGTGCCCACGCCGTACAACAATCGTGGATGCCGTGGGAAGAAATAATGTGGATGTGAATTGACCGAACACACGCCCCCCTACGAAGGAGCGTCTTCTTCGCATCTTTTTTTTTTACGACTCTGATAGTGGCTCGGAAGAAGTACGGAATTCTTTCTTGGAACAATGTACTGTGGAGAGGAATGAGGAAGCGCTCGCCGTAAGAAGTGATACGCGATGGGCTAGTGCGCGATCACTCATTGTAGCGGACGTTCAGGGTTGGGTTCTGAGGTGATATATGATAGAGAGGGTCTGGAAACCGCATGTCTCAGAGGATGGACGGTGTAGTAAGCGTTAGGAAAGCATGGAGAAGGCTCATATGACGCTCATATGATTATGGGGTCCATCGCCGGGTGGCGTGGGAACGGATGAGTAAAGACTGAGTTGCAACTTTGTTGACAAGGGCAGACTCGTCATCGATAAACCAAGCCAACCCGCCGCAGCCAACAACATGCGCACCACCCGCTCGCGCAAGTCACTTCATTCAGGTAAAGAAAATGGAACCGCATCTCTTCCTTCAACCTCTTCGGCGTCGTCGTTAAAGGGTAAGGAGAAGGCCGTCCCTAAAAGATCTGCTCGAAATGTGAGGGCAAAGAAGGAGAAGGAGGAGCTGCTGTTTTGCTCGTGTCGTGGTATTGATGATGGGACCCCTATGGTTCAATGCGGGAATTGTAACGAATGGTCTGCATTATCGTTGTCTGCCCCCTCCCTAGTACTGACGACCATCTTAGGTACCACTTCCGGTGTGTCAATCTCAGCGAGGACGATGCAAGTGAGATAAGTGAGTCATCCGTTTTCCATTTCCGCCTTCACCTCTGTAACCCCCCGACTGATCCGTTTTACATAGTGGTGTATGTATGTTCGTCCTGTCAGGAGAAGACTGGCTGGCGTACAGTGAGTAAGTGTCAGACGCGTTCCGATATGCATGGCAGTCAATTCCACTACCCCACACATTTCTTCTCCCGTATTGTTGTACTCTCCCGTATTGTAACACACGCACAACCATCCGTGTTCGTCGCAATACGTTGTCGTGTCAGCGATTACCCGCCTGAGCTGCATGTGCCCCCCTATCGCACCAGCGCTAGTTGCATATTATCGTGTCTGAACGATACCATCCGGTATCAGGTCAGCGTGGTGGTCCGACAAGACTCGTTGATGTATATTGCCCATGTAATGTGAGACCACACACACACCGTACCCAAGACACAGCCTATCGATGACTCTTTCTTATTCTTACTCGGTCTTCTTTTTTCTTTTTCTTTTTTCGCTTTTCGTCTGAGAGGAGACAGTACTGATCCGGGTTTGATAGTGGTATGGGACGGGTCCGACGCGTTTGAACCCACTGAAGCTGCTGAAACCGTGGAACCACCACCACCAGTGACGACAAAACCCAAGACGCAGCTAACAAAAGGGACGGAGAAGACGGATGGGTCTGAGGCGAAATGGAAGAAACACCAGCGGCAGTCGTCGCCCGTGGAGGTGTCCCAATCGAGCGACGACGAGAGTGGCGACGAGTATGTTGACGATGAGGGCAGCCAGTCCATAGCAGCAGCGGGGGCCAAGCGCAATCGCAGAGTACGTCAGATTACCCTTATCCCCCACCCGGGCGCACTGGCTCATGAGGTGTTGCTCCACTCTCCACAGAACACACTAGGCACCAACAGTCGGCGCATCGTCGCAATGTCGTCTGAGTCGTCGTCCGACTCGGATGAAGGGGGTGTCAGCGAGAGGGACGGAAAGCTCCGCAAGCGCGGCCCGGGTGCCGCCACGACTGCAAAGGTCAAGGCTTCCGTGTCGCCGCAGCCGAGCGGAGTCAAGCGCAAGCAGTCGCTCAGCGCGGGCGCAGGTACGGGGAAGCGTATGCGCGCCGAGTCGTCGTCCACGACGATGTCTGCGGTGGAGGACGCCGCACGTAAGTACTGTCTTGGCAAGCTTTCCGATATGTTTGCGGGGATATTTCTCCGGTATCCGTATGTCCGGCAAAAAGGCGAGGGCGAAGGGGAGGTGCCCGGGGAGGTGGAGATGGTTGAGCGCAAGGCAGAGGAGCTGAGCGAGGAGGAAAAGACACAGGCGAAGGAGCGCGCAACTTCGTACGCGGCAGAAGTCGAGCATGCGGTCTTTAATACGTATGCAGAGTCCGACAAGTATGGCAAGCTCGGCGCAGGCACAAAGTACAAGTGCGTTCTCGTTTCTTCTCTTTGCTTCTCGATGCGTGCTCATAGCTTGGTGCAGGGAGCGCTTCCGCACACTCACGTTCAACCTACAACAGTCCGACCGTGTGCTGCTGCATCAGCGTATCGCGTCCGCGCAGGTGGCGCCCGCGACGCTCGCGACGATGTCGTCGACGGATCTGGCGTCTCAGGAGCAGCAGCAGTCAATCAAGCAGGCGGAGCAAGAGGCGCTCGCTCACTCAATCCTCATAAAGTCGACCGTCCCACGCGCCAAGATCACACACAAGGGCCTCCAGGATATCGAAGACGTCAATGAGGATTCAGCTGTCGCGAAGCAGCGTCGCGAGCGCGAGCTCGAGATGGCGGAAGAAGAACGTGAGCGCGAGCGCCTCGCGCGTCTGCGCGCCGTGCAACCTCACTCGAATCCACCGTCCGCGTCCGTGCCCCCAGATTCCCCCGCCGTGCCGTCTTCTGCGTTGGCGCCGTGGAACACGGCGACACCAGCGCTGACGCAAGGACAGGGGCAGGGACAAGGAACAGAACTTACGTCGGCGCATACTGGTGCTGGTGCTGGTGTCAGTGCTATCGATTCGGAGCTCAATTTGGGCGACTTTATTCATATGGACGACGAGCCGCCAGAGACCTCACCCCTTACTATCACCACTCCTGCAACCACCACAGCAACAATAGCAACAACAGTACCTTCGGCAGCTTCTATGAACGAGCCATTATCGGCAGCCACGCTGACGCCTATCACGGGTATCTCGCCGTTCGCCCCGAGTAAACCAGATATGCCGCCCCGCGCGTCATTTGATTTGAATGCACTTTGGTCGGCACCAGCACCCACACCAGCACCTCCTGCGCCCGTCCCGTCTCCCAAGGAGCAGAACGGGGAGGAGAAGGAAAAGGAAAAGGAGGAAGTAGAGGGTGATGACGGAGAAGGAGAAGCGATGGAGATGGACCTCGGTACACCCCCCGATGAGCTAGCCACGGCTGCGTCGGCATCGGCATCGGCATCTGTGGCGGCGGCATCGGTAGAGCCGGAACGGGAAGTGGAACACGAAGGCGAAAGCGGGGATGATCTTGACTTTGCGATGTTCTTGGGACAGGAAGAGGAAGAAAGGGACAAGGGGAAGGACGCGATGGGAGGTAGTGGCGGAAGGTCCGGAGCTTCGGTGCCAGATCCGCAGGCCGTCTTCGATGAGCTGCCGCGCGTGTGGAACGGCGTTGTGAGTCTCTTTCTCCTCTCTCGCGTGCGAAGCGAATGCTGATGCTTCGTCGTCGTCGTAGATCAGTATGCCGATCGACTCAGCCGTACCGCAGGAGCTCCGTGTAGATGCACGCCAGATTGGTGGGCGTGGTCTCGCCGCCGACTCGCCGCTCTGGCGCACGCTATTCCCCTATCGACCACCTGCGGATCGACGGACGCGTCGCGGTCGGCAGCTCGGCCCAGTACCTGCTCGCCTCGCGACTCAACTCAGCCAAGGAACTCATCGCGGTCGCGTGGACGCCCGTGTCAGACGCGGACATGACCGTGCTCAAGACGCTCAAGACGTTCCTCATTAACAAAGAGTACGTGTATACCTTTCATTTCCGTTCCTCCTCCCGCTAACCCTGCGATCGGATCGGCTTGAATAGTCGACACGGGCTAATATTTCCATGGGGCTCGAGGGGTCGCGAGTGGGGCCGCGAGCTCTACGTCGTGCCCCTGCCCAGCACTCACGCGCTCCCTGAGTACATCGAGCTCCTCGACGACATGCGCCTCCCACGCACACGCAGTGCGGACTGCCTTGTCGGTATCTGGGTCCTCAACCGTGGCAGACTCGCCGCTCCTCCTCCTCCCCCGCCACCTCCCCAGCCTATGACCGTATCGGCACAGGCGGGGGTAGCGCCTTCCGCCCCCGCCCTCCCGCCAGCACTCGCGTCGGCACTCGCGAGCATCATGCCCGCCGGCGCCGTCCTCTCGCCAAATGTGGCGCCAACGCAGGCCGCGGTCGCAGCGGCGCTCTCCCATCTCCCCTCCACGATTCCCACCACCAACGCACCACCACAACCTGGACTCCCACTCGGTTCCCTGCCTCCACCGCACGCCGCTGCGCCTCAGCCCTCGCTGATGGGTGGTGCTCCGCCGCCGTCGATGTCCGCGGCGGATCTTGCAGCGCAGGTCGCAGCGCTGTCGCCTGAACAGATACAGGCGATGCTATTGACGCTCCAACAACAACAGCCTACACAGCCCCAACAACCACCTCCACTCCCACCACCCACCGCGCACGCGCCCCCGCCACCCCTGCAGCCGCACTGGCCAGGCGTGCCAGAGCCGCCGCCCTCGGTGCCGCGCGAGGCGTACGGGGGTTATGAGTACGACTATGAGTACGACGAGCGGGAAAGGGATAGAGGGAGGGACCGGGAGCGTGGTGGTGGTGGTGGCGCGCGTCGCGGTGGGTATTATCCACGCGACGACGTGCCGCGTGCTAGAGGACGCGGTGGGGTGCGTCGAGGCGGCCCTGCAGCGAGCGGCGGAGGCGGTGCTGTTGGCGGTGCTGGTGCTGGTGCTGGTGGATGGGAAGATGGGAGGGGCGGCGGTTGGGAGCACAGACGGACGTCGGATGGTGGATGGGGTGGACGCGGACGTGGGTCTGCTCCAGGGACGGGGTCGCCCGTACGACGAGATGCACCTGCATATTGGAGATGATTCCAATTATTTTTTTATTCAGTTGTAGTGATACGTTCTGCTTGCTGTCGCGTTTTGCTTCACTTAAGTTACTTACAGTAATGGTGTTTTCTTTTTTTTTATGTCCTATTGTTGGTAAGTTACTTTTCGATGAGCTACTTACTGCTACTGCTACTGTACGCGAGTTAAAAAGAAAAAGGCGACTGAGGTCAATAAACATCAACTTCTTCTATCTTGATGATTCCGATTCAGTGGTAACAGTTGCGTGGGTTTAGCGGGATCTTGGTTTGGCGTGCATGGGTGAGGTTCCTTTGGCACGACAACTGACTGAATTTGCGACCTTGGGCGATGACACCGGCGTGTCGGGCCGATGATCCGCGACAATCGATCCCGTTCACTGGCAATGCTGTGCTGGCAATTTCAGTCGATTCTAACAACAGACAAGGGCCATCATAATAATGGGTCACTTGATTACACTCGCAACGTGAGCGATGCCTCGTCTCACTTGCCTGTTTTCTCTCCTCACACTACACACACACACACACGCACGCACTTAGATGGTAATGTCCTTCAGAATTACTCTCTCTAAAAGGCACATGCGTATTCATCTAATGTAGCTCGCTGAATCAATGGGCAATGGATTTCCAGGTATGTGTGTCTCTCTTCTTTTCCTTTCGCCCCGAAGCGAGGCCCGTTTGAACGCGATCTATGTAGGGGAATATGGAACGCATTATCGAGAGCATCGTCGTCGCTAAAGAGCGCGGCGCTACCGTGCGCGTCGGGCCCGAGCTCGAGATACCCGGCTACGGGTGTCTAGACCATTTCCTCGAGGGTGAGCGCCGCCGTGCATCCAAGGCATAGCTCATGATGTCTGATGGCGATCGACAGGCGATACGGTACTGCATTCATGGGAGGTGCTCGCGAACATACTCTCCTCTGACAAAACCGCGGACATCCTCTGCGACATCGGAATGTACGATCCTTCTCTTTTCTTTCTGCTGGTACGATAGGATAGTAGAAGCTCAACACGTCGATAGGCCGGTGATACACAAAAACGTGATATACAACTGCCGCGTGATCGTGCATAACCGCCAGATCCTGCTTATCCGCCCCAAGATGTGGCTCGCGAACGATGGGAACTATCGCGAGTTACGCTACTTTACGCCCTGGCAGAAGCACCGCCAATGGGAGGACCATTACTTGCCGCGCATCGTGCGGGCCATTACTGGCCAGGTGTGTACGCCTCCTAAAAATTTCACCTGGAATCGTTTCTCTATTTTTGAAATGTGACTAGATCAAGGTGCCATTTGGGGACTGCGTGGTGAGCACGATAGACACGTGCATCGGCGTTGAGCTCTGTGAAGAGCTCTTTACGCCTTCAAGGTGAAAAACATAGAACGCCTGCTTTCATTGGACAGCGCTCAACGTGCCATTCATTCGTTGGCAGCCCACACATCCTCATGGGCCTCGACGGCGTAGAAATATTTACAAATTCGAGTGGGAGCCACCACGAACTCCGGAAGCTCAACACGCGCGTCGAGCTCATCAAAGAAGCCACACTCAAGGTCCTGCCTACCCCCCTCCCCCTCTCTCACAATCCCTTTCTGAAAAAAATAGTACAATAGCTCGGTGGGGTGTACCTCTACGCGAACCAGCGTGGCTGTGACGGCGACCGGCTATACTATGACGGTTGCGCGATGATTGCGCTGAACGGGCGCATCATCGCGCAGGGCTCCCAGTTCTCCCTCACGGACGTCGAGGTTATCTCCGCGACGATCGACATCGAGGACGTGCGTGCGCACCGCGCAAGGAGCAGCCGTAGCATGCAGGCCGCCGGCGCGGAGCGATACCACCGCATCGAGGCGCAGATCGCGCTCTCCAGCGGCAAGTTCGATGTCATCGAGGAACTCAACCGGCCCGCCGCGCGACCGTACGAGGTGCGATACCACGCGCCCGAGGAGGAAATCGCGTGCGTCGTAGCCCCAAGTCGACTTTAGCGTTCGATGCTGATGATGATGACGAAAGGTTCGGCCCAGCGTGCTGGCTGTGGGACTACCTCCGCCGGTCGCGTACGCAGGGGTACTTCCTCCCGCTCAGTGGCGGAATTGACAGCTGCGCGACGGCCGTGATTGCGTATTCGATGTGCCGGCTCGCCGTTGATGCGGCGCGTAGCGGGAGTACGTCCCGCCACCCGTTTATCGTGCCATTTGCTGTGCCTCGCGGACAACTGACGTTTTGTCGGTGATGCAGACACACAGGTGATCACGGATGCGAGGCGGATCGTCGGGGAGCCAGAGGGCTCCGAGTACGTCCCAACGGACGCGCGAGAGCTCTGCGGCCGGATCTTGCACACGTGCTATATGGGCACGGAAAATTCGAGCGTGGACACGCGCAGGCGTGCAAGGGAGCTCGCGGAAGCAATAGGCAGGTCAGCACCTCCCCACTTTCTGTTTCCTTTTGATGACGACGATGACGCTCCACGCAGCTACCACACGGACCTGAACATGGACAACGTCGTGACGGCACTGCGGACGCTCTTCCAGGTCGTGACGGGCCTGCGGCCGCGCTTCCGCGCGCACGGAGGGGGCGATGCGGAGAATCTCGCGCTGCAGAATATCCAGGCGCGCCTGCGGATGGTGATCGCGTACTTCTTCGCGCAGCTGCTGCCGTGGGCACGCGGTCGCGCGGGCGGGCTGCTCGTGCTGGGCAGCGCAAACGTCGACGAAAGGTACGTTGTGTGTGTGCTCGGTGTCTGTGCGGGCGATGCGGAGGTTGATTTGTGGCTTGACGCAGCTTGCGTGGGTATTTGACCAAGTACGACTGCTCGTCCGGTCAGTTCTTGCCCTTGTCCCTTGTTCCTTGTCAGTCCTTTTGATCGCGCGTTCCCGCGGACTTTCAGCGGACGTCAACCCTATTGGTGGTATTAGTAAGACCGACCTGAAGCGTTTCATCGCCTGGGCCCAGGAGAACTTCCAGCTTCCGGTTCTATCAAGGTGAGTGAACC
Source organism: Lactarius psammicola (assembly GCA_025769895.1). Classification (NCBI taxonomy): domain Eukaryota; kingdom Fungi; phylum Basidiomycota; class Agaricomycetes; order Russulales; family Russulaceae; genus Lactarius; species Lactarius psammicola. The sequence goes on from WTXK01000148.1 coordinate 97,161, forward strand.
CGGGCATCAGCGCCACGGTGTCACGTTGCGTCGCTCCTTACTCCACCACCGCAGCTTCTTGACCGCCGTGCCCACGGCCGAATTGGAGCCTATCACGGAGACGTACGTGCAAGCGGACGAGGTGCGTTCTTCTTCTTCCTTCGCTTATACCGGCTCACGCTATCGGTGCCGGGCCGCGGAAAGGCCGATATGGGTATGACGTACGACGAGCTATCGGTATTTGGAAGACTGCGCAAGGTGGAGAAGTGTGGGCCGTATAGCATCTTCACGAAGCTGGTGCACGAGTGGGGTGCGCGGTTGTCGCCGAGGCAGATCGCGGACAAGGTGAAGCTGTTCTACTTTGAGTACGCGCGCAATCGACACAAGATGACGACGCTCACGCCGTCGTACCATGCCGTACGTTCCATTCCGTTCTGTGCACTGCATTGCACTGCGCCGCCGCGACTCATTATTGAGAACCCCTCCAGGAGGCGTACAGTCCTGATGACAATCGTGCGTGTACTGGATCTGCGGTTAGACGTGAGTGGACCTGACACGTGTTACAGGCTTTGACATGCGACCATTCTTGTACCCGTCGCGCTTCCCATGGCAGTTCAGGAAGATCGATGAGGTCGCGGCGGCACTACCTGACAGGTCGAGCGTAGAGCCGGAACAGAAGACGAAAACGGATTGATTGTAAGCTGGTCGGTTAACTAAGGACGCCTGTAGACCAAAAAGTTACAGTACTACGGTGTGTATTTTTTTTTCTAGCGTATTGCACCAGCACCGGCTTTGTGTTTGTACCGAAAACGAGAAAATGAGGAAAGTAACACGGAAATTAGATTCCGGGACCCCGGGTGCCCATGGCATGGAAGTAAGCGTATATGACCAAATGGGGACGAGATGAGGGGTGCACGGGGTCGTTATGCGGATGGGTGACTGAAGTGACGGGTGCTTCTGTTCCCAAAACTGACATTGATTACATCTAATTGGACGTTGGCGTGGCAGGGAAGTCGCCTTTGGTGAACTAGACGCCCGCCACTTGTCTGCGCCCGGATGCTGATGCAGTGATGACTTTGCCCCCTTCCCCGTCTCTTCTTCGGCATACACCTCTGTTTCGCAATTTATCACGCGTCTTTGTGTGGGTGAGATCTGGTTTATTCATCCTCAGGGAACTGTAATGCTTCGGATGAATAATAAAACCTGCGAGGAATGTTGCGCGTCACTGACGTCTTGGACTCGTTAGCCTCGGCGTAGGGCGCGATCTTCTCTCCCGATTGCGTTGAGACCCCGTGGCTGCTGCTGTCGCTCTACTCTCTTTTAAAGGCCCACCCCGCCCCTTCCTTAGAGGCTGCTGACCGCTCACCCGGCACCCTCTTCCCTCACTCCCTCCATTTCTCCCCGTCACTCCACAGTCCCACCTCATCATCTCGCGCTTGCGCCACGACGTTGACATGTCCTCAAAGCCTTCTTCCAAGTTCCTGTCTCGCGCCTCGGTCGGTGAAGTTATGAGCTCCGCCTACGATATGCTCATTGCCGTTGGCCAGACCATCAATCCCATAAAGTCGGCCAATATCACCCAGCCTTACGATAACGAGGCTGCCGTTAAAGACTTCCAGAGTGCGGTGAGGGCGTTTGCGTGTATATGCGTTTTGTTTATTTGGTTTTTGCTCAATTACTCGATACAACAGTTCAAGAAGAGCGTCGCGTCGTACCATGAACCTTCTGCCATCGTGAGTGGTGCCCCCCCCCATTGATATGGCATTTTCCTTAATGAGTTATGTGAATTTGGGGTCTAGGCGGCTGGTATTGACGCGTTCAAGCACATTAATTCGCTTGATGACCGTAAGATGGGCGTAAGTCGGGCCGAGATGAATGTTTCTGTCACGTGGTAGGGAGGTCTAACATGGGACCTTCGTACGATAGCTCGAGCACGTCGTCGCCTTCCTCTCGAAACACTCGGATGGGATCATAAAGGAAAGAGTAGGCAAGCTCGAGAATGAGCTGGTCAAGATCCGTGCGCGTCCTCTCCTGCCCAATATATGCGAACCTCCGCTGACGGCGCGTCTGGCACAGTCTACGATGACCTTGCACACCCCCCGGCCACGTACATCGGTCCTGATTACCAATATCGTACGGCTGATGGGTCCAATAACAACATTTGTGACCCAAACATGGGCAAGGCCAATACGCCCTATGCGCGCAGTGTGCAGCAGACGCACCCTATTCCGCGCAACACACTCCCTGATCCTGGTCTCGTATTCGACACCTTGCTCAAGCGCAAAGAGGTTGGGACTTTTCTCCATCATGCCTTGATACGTACGGCAGCCCATTGACGAGCATGCTTTAGTTTGTCAGGCACCCCGCTGGACTGTCCAGTATGATGTTCTCGTTTGCTGCGCTCGTCATTCACACGTAAGCATACTTACAATTATTTCCGCTTCGTCCTTGTCTTGATCATCGCTTTGCAACACAGCGTGTTCCGCACCTCTCACGAAAATGTAAATATCAACGAGACCTCCTCGTATGTTGACCTCGCGCCGCTGTACGGAAACAACCAGGAGATACGCGATAAGATTCGCGTGCACGATGGCCGCGGACTTATCTATCCCGACACGTTCGCCGAGGATCGTCTTATGCTGCTTCCACCTGCCGTCTGCGTGCTGCTCGTGTTGTTCAGTCGGAACCATAATGTACGTCTTTGAAATTCGGACTTAGCCTCAGTCCTGAACTGTCGTCTTTAGTACATCGCCAACAAACTGCTTGAGGTCAACGAACGCGAATCTATATCAAACCCGAACACATCCCCTTGGATGATCCAAAGCGTGCTACGAAGATCGCCGATCAAGACAAAGACATCTTCGAGACCGCGCGGCTCATCAATTGTGCTTGGTTTGGAGCTGCCATCTTTTCCGATTACTTCAGCAGCATTCTTGGTCTCGCTCGCCAAGGCAGCACGTGGAGCTTGAATCCTTTCGGGGTGCGTGGTTCCTCATGCTTTTACTCTACCGAGGTATTGATGACCTTGTGCGCGTAGGAAATACGCGATTCTGATCATAAGCTTTTCGAGCGTGGTCGTGGCAATGTCTGCAGTGTTGAGGTACGGAACTAGTATTCAAGGTGATTGGCGTATTGACCTAGATGCACACGCGATTATAGTTTAACTGCCTGTATCGCTGGCACGCAACTACGTCTGTGGCCGACGAAAAGTGGGTTGAGAAGTTGATGGGCCGCGTTTTCAAAGACAAGCTCAAAGAGAAACCGATGGATGAGGTGAGCAGTATTTCTGTTGGCGTGTCAAACGGGCTCGGTCACTTAGAGTAACCGATAGCTCACTACCGACGATTTCAAAGAAGTTGTCAAGGAACTCCAAAAGAAAGAACCAGATGTTTCTCACTGGACGTTTGGCGAGTGAGCAACTCGAAGGTGTTTGACCTAGGTATTCATGCTGATGTTCTCTCGTAGCCTGCAGCGTGGACCCGACGGAAGGTTTGACGATACCTAAGCTCGCGGCCATCATTAAAGACGCGTGTGTAGTTCTTCTGGGCATCTGTGGGCGATCAACTGACACAACGGCAGAGTTGAGCATCCAGCCGCATCCTTTGGGGCCCGTGGCACTCCCCATATTATGAGGCTACACGAGGTCATGGGCATTGAGTCTAATCGCAGATGGGGCGTCTGCTCGTTGAATGAATTCCGAAAGGCATGTAATATTACTTTTCACCCTCTGCGCTGTGTGCCTAAACCGTGTTTTTTCGTCGTTGTTGCAGTTCCTTGGCCTCAAACGTAAGCACACAATGTCGCTTTCAGAAGCCCGTCTTCACATCTTATTGTGGATTTCTTCATAGCGTACACGTCCTTCTTGGAATGGAACTCCGATAAGGAGATCGCCGAGGCTGCAGAGCGCCTCTACTCCCACATTAACAATCTTGAATTGTATGTTGGCCTGCAGGCGGAGGAAGCGAAGAAACCCGTTGACGGTGCTGGTCTCTGCCCTGGTGCGTTTTAGCGTCCTCCCTCTTTACGTGGCTCATCTTGTCCATGTAGGATACACCATAAGCCGTGCCATTCTCAGCGATGCCATAGCTTTGACGCGTGGTGACCGCCACTTTACCGCGGATTGCACCCCATTCAACCTCACCGCATGGGGCTTCGCGGACAGCCAACGTGACCCGAAGGGGCCTGGAAACGGAAGCATGCTTGGCCGTCTCATCCTTCGTGGCTTGCCCGGCCAGTTCACTGAGAACAGCATCTACACATGGTTCCCCCTCCAGACTCCCGAGTCAATGGAGGTCTTCCTTGGCAATCTCGGCACCGTGGATCGCTACGACTTCAACCGTCCTCCCGACCCTGCCCCCATTGCCATCGCAAGGGAGTACAATGATGTACAGCAAGTTATGGGAAGCGCTCAGTTCCGTCACCCGTACGGCGACAAAGGCGCGCGGATCCTCTCAGGCGAAGGGTGAGTGATCCTCACGAATCGAATTTCCCCTCCTCCGTTGAATAAACTCCGCGACAGGTTCTTCCTCGCGTCGAACAATGACGCTGACAGCCAACGCGATCAAACTGAGGTTCTGCGTGTTCTGCGGGCGTCGCCAGAACGGGCGGAGCAGATCGCCCACTACTTTTATGAGAAGACGCGTGAACTCATCCACATAAAGTCGTACTCGCTGGCTGACAAAAACGTCAAATTTGTGGACATTGTTCGTGATGTGCTGCGTTATGTGCCGCTCCATTGGGCAGCGACGGAATTGGTACGCAAGTTTAAATTTTGTTATGGAACTAGCAATCGCTGACTGCTAGCTGGATAGGCCGGTTTGACGCTGAAAGCGGACAGCGAGTCGTGGGGCGACTACACTGAGCCTCAGCTGTATGAGATGATCACCGACATATACTCGTACGTGTTTGAGGTTTTGTTGTCAGAATGCCATTTACTAATGACGAATACAGCTTCCTGTTCCTCGATGTTGACCCATCGAAGTCGATGAATCTTGAGGCGAGAGCGAAGGAGCATATCAAGGACCTGCAGCATCACATCAAAGCCAATATTTTGGCTGATGTAGGGGGCAAGGTGAGCGACACCCTCTTCAGTGCATTTCTTATCGTGCCCACCCAACGTCGCAGCTCTCTATCGCGGGCCTCGTCGGTACCCTCCAATCTTTGTTCTCTGCAAAGGGAAGGAAGCAAAAGCTCTCTATAGCGGAGAGCCTCTTTGAACACGGTGCTTCCGCCGATCGTACGACGAACAACGTGCTGTCGTTACTTGTCGGCGCCTCTGTCGAGCTTTCGCAGTGTGAGTTTGTTATCTTCCCAATCAAGAGTTAGACTAAAAGCCATGGTAGCGATTATCAACGTCGTGGATTTCTACCTTGGTCACCCTGATGTTGTGGAGCAGCTCAGGGCTGCTGATGCCAAGAACCCTGCATTGGAAGCTTACATCTATGAGGCCATGCGTAAGGCGATACCGACTAGCGCAAGGAGATGTGTGCTAACGATTTTCGTTGCGCAGGTATTGATCCCCCGTTCCGTGGCGTCTATCGTAAGCCGTTCTGTTTTGTACGTTGCATGTCTCTCACATTTGGTTAGGTGAATCTATGGTCGACCAGACTGTTGGAAGCCTCACGTTCTTTAAGGGCCAACGTGTCTTTGTTGACCTTGCCCACGCCAGCCATGATGTGAGTCCTCCCTTTTTCCGCACACCACTCCACGCTTAATTCACATTTTATTAAAAGCCCAACGTGTTCCCGGACCCTCACCATGTCAATGTGAAACGCGAGTCGAAAGATCGTTACCTCACCGGTGACGGCGTCACTCGTTCTCTCGGAGTCGAGTTGACGACGAAGATCATGAGCCAAGTGCTCCGCGCAGTGTTCGAGTTTAACGGCATGCGCCGGACAAAAGGCCTCGCGGGCCACTTGAAACGCTACAAGGTCGCCGCAGAGAACACGCTGCGGCACGAGTACCTCGACGCTGATTACCTCCCCACCGCGTGGCCAAATACGATGGTCCTCCAAGTAAGTTAACCTCCATTCGGCTTGTCTTTCCTTTCGCTGATTTTGTCCTGGTCATAGTTTGATGTTGCTGCTCCGCAAGTCAACGGCTCGTAGGCGCCGACTGAGCTGTTTCCGTTTCATCTTACGTCTCATATGCGAGTCCCATATTACCTTCAGCAGATATGACCCAAAGTCCCGTTCAAGGCTGCCTAACACTATTCATAAAACTGCCTAACTGATCAATGCTGTCCACTCACAACACATATTCTGAAACACTTCTTGTTATGCACACTCTTTACGCACCTTTCCACGACGATGATCTTTGATGTCATGTAGTATTCCAATCAAATCTTTTTTCAATGAAACGTCATTCTCGATTTCCTTCTGTAGCCAGGATATTCAGCGTCAAGATAGGGAGACAAGACACCTGACGCAGCCTCCCGTAAGGTACTGCATGTCGCTTGCCTCGCGGTTCCCCCAAAATCCAAACTTGTGTTTGGCGGTATAAGAAAGGAGCCGAGAACCACGGAGCTCGTCTATGGGGATCTCCATTAGAATCAGCACGCTCAGACCCCAGAGCACGACGACCATCCAGACCGACTAGCCATATCAGGCGATACTACTCGGTACAGGACTGCATGTTGACTCGCAGTTTGCCAGTTTTCTCTCCAACCTCAGTTGCTCTGAGTTGTCAGTGTGGACTGCGCCGCTCGCTTCATAGTTTTTTTTTTTTGTTGTTTTGGTAGTGGCTTGCACTCTTACTTGCAATACTGCAGCGTCATGTCGGAAAATTCGGGCGGGCCTTATAATTGAGTTAGCTTATAATTACCTTTTTAAGGTAATTACAAAGCATTTTTTGCATGTATAATACGGATTATAAAATATTACAAGATCTCCCACATAATTATAACTTATTATAAGAGTGGTCACATGACTACATTGCATTACAAGAGGTCGCACTATCGAGAACGCACATTATAAATAGTTATTCTAAGACTCTTTACTTTTTATAACTAAGATTAAAATAACGTTCAAATCTATTTATAAGTTGATGCTAGAGTATTATGTGCGGTCGGGGGTTTGTCGTCAGTGGGGGGTCGTCAGCCACATACGAGAATAAGTGAATAATCGACAAAAAAAGAAGTGGAATTACGGAGGTATGTTGGATGGCAGGTACGAGGGGTGATGCGAGTATGAGGAAAAGGGGGAGATGCGGACAAACAGAAAGCAAGCACGCTTCACAGCCGGGTTGTCGCTACAACTAGACGAAGGCCATCACTGGTAAGCGCGTGCCCAACATTTGCGAGTCATCAGCAGCAGCTTCAGCGCCCTCTTCCTTATCTGCGGGCTTGTCTGATCGTGTGGTTAGTCATATTGTGCTTACACGGCTGATTGACTACAAACCTGAGTCCTGCATGTCCGAAGTCCATAGGGTGAGGTTATCCCGAAGAGAGTAGATTACGCTCCTCGACAGTGAGTTCTTGGTCGGATGAGGCGACGCGCTTCATGTTCTCGACCATCTCTGTGGAAATAAGTGAGCAGACGAAAATGTAGTAGCGTAAACCACCTTCATAACGCTCTGCCTGCTCAGCGAGCTTGGCGAGGTAAACGGAATCTTCACGCGACTCAGGCATCTATTCGTGTCAATTAATTACGCAGTCAACGACGCGAAGAGAAAGACATACTACATGCGTAGTAAATGCGGTGGAGGGGTGGGTGTTCTGAAACGAGGTAGGTAAGCAAGTGTTATGGCGGGGAGAAGAGCGGGGACACGATGTACCATCCGTTGAGTTGAGGTGAATCAGTTTGCTGTCGTCGTCAGTTGGCATGGGATGGGATAGTAGAACGACTGGCACACGCTGCTAGTGTTCGAAAAAGCCGTTACGTGTAAGTAAGCGTTCGGCACAGTCTGCGCGCGGCAGCCCGACTCGAGCGCCCGAGTGCTCGTTTTTTCTTCGTCGCCCAGTCATGCATCCGAGTGCCTCAAACCCACAGAAAAGAACGCAAACCCCGGACCCAGACACGCCGCAAAAGCGCATCAAGTTGGTCCTACCGAGCGTCGGTGAGTCCCTTTCACGAAGGAAGGCGGCCGGATTCTGAAAAT
>WTXK01000149.1:0-105194 GCA_025769895.1 Lactarius psammicola
TATGGACGACATCCTCATAGCCACCAATGATGATATAACCCACCACAGACAAATTGTGCACGCAGTTCTGGATCTGTTGGAAGAAGAATCCTACTTCCTAAAACCCTCAAAATGTGCTTTCAAACGAAATGAAATCGAATACCTTGGCATCATAGTCAATGGAGACCAAATCTCTATTGATCCAGTAAAAGCCGACGGCCTCAAAGACTGGCCCCAGAGACCTTCAGATGGTCAAACAAGTCAGGAGTACTCTAGGAGTCCTGGGCTACCAACGCCCCTTTATCCCAATTTGCTGCCATCGCTCGACCATTAACCCAGCTATTAAGGAAGGAGTCCGGTTCGAATGGACCCCTGAATGCCATGAAGCGCTTGACAAATTAATCAATATCGTATTGTCCAACCCTGCCCTAAGGCAACCCGATATGACAAAACTGTTCCAACTCGAAGTAGACGCCTCCGCTTTTGCGACGGGGGCAATCCTATCACAAAAGGATCAACGAGGGAAAGCACTAGCTGTCGGCTTCCATTCCAAAGCCTTCACAGAAGCCGAACGAAACTACGACATTCATGATCGGGAACTACTTGGCAGTCATTAGAGGATTTGACAACTGGCGCCACCTCCTTGCGGGATCCCCACACCCAATCACTGTCCTTACTGACCACAAAAATCTCCAATATTATCGAAACCCACAATGTGTAAACAGACGAATAGTCCGCTACATCGCTAAACTAGCGGATTACAATTTTGTTATTCAGCATCAACCCGGCAGTCTAAACAAAGCCGATGCCCTTTCCAGACGACCAGATCACTATGACGGAACAAATGACAACGACGCCATCACCGTTCTTCCACCACAATTATTCATTAACGCCGCCACATCCTCCTCCATTGATGATCGAGTACGAGCACACCAAATAAAACGACCTGAACTCCTAGCCAAATGGACTCTCACACATAACCTCACCAAACAAGACCATCTTTACTGGCGCGGAAACCAACTAGTCGTTGTGGAAAACGACAGTCTTAGAAGGGGGGTAATTTCCCTTTACCATGACTCAACCACGGCAGGGACACCCAGGAATTTCCAAACCCTTTACGCAATCTCACAAGATTATTGGTGGCCAGGCATGAAAGACACTGTTACCAATTACATTAAAGGATGCGCCACCTGTCAATCACGCAAGAACAACCCTACAAACCCTAAACCACCCCCTTTTTCCCATCACCACTAACCCACATGCAAATCCATTTGAAACTATCGCTCTTGACTTTATCACAAAACTCCCCAAATCCCAAGAATATGACACTATACTTACGATTACAGATCATGATTGCTCCAAAGCCTCCATCTTCATTCCCTGCAAAGAATCTGTGGACGCTGAAGGAGTAGCATTACTATACGCCAACTACGTACTTCCTCACTATGGACTCCCCAAGAAGATCATCTCTGATCACGATCCTCGTTTCACCGCCGCATTCACAAAAGAACTATGCAGAATACTAAATATAGAACAAAACATCAGCACAGCCTATCATCCTCAAACAGACGGTCAATCAGAAAGAACAAACCAACGACTAGAACAATACTTACGAATCTACGTTAATTACAAACAATCCGACTGGGCAGCATGGCTACCCCTAGCACAATACACACTCAATTCCTGGCCTAACGCAACAACAAAGAAGACCCCATTTGAACTTATCATGGGACATATCCCACGCGTTCATCAGGCTAATCGCGTAACCAAAACCCCATCTGTCAATGATCGACTTCATCAAATTAAAGAAGCAAGACAACAGGCACAAGAAGCAATAAAGCGTGCTCAGGAACTTATGATAAAGAAACCCACACGGTTCACCCCTTATTGTGTGGGAGACAGAGTATGGTTAGATGCAAAGAACCTTAACACAACACATCCCACGGCCAAACTAGCCCCAAAACGTTATGGACCGTTCCTGGTTACAGCTGCCATTTCACATACTTCTTATCGCCTCAAACTTCCACCTCAATGGAAGGTCCACAACGTCTTCCATGCTTCACTCCTTACCCCATATAGAGAAACTAAGGAACATGGACCAAACTTCCCAGAACCAACTCCGGAGCTAATTGATGGAGAACCGGAGTGGGAAGTGGAACAAATCATGGATTCTAGAAGCCGACGTGGACATATGGAGTACCTAGTCAGGTGGCAGGGCTTCTCAGAAGCACATGACAGCTGGGAACCTGCTAGCCACATCCACGCTGACCAACTTATTACCAAGTTTCATCGGCAAAACCCGAGCGCTGTTTGAATCATAGAAGATATAAACCTGACCACACCAACCACCCCCCTCATTATCCGCACTCTCACTCTTGCACCACTCACTGAATCAACCACTATGTCCTCTCCCTCTCAATCCCCTTCTCCTCTTCCTCTTATTGAACGCATCTCGTCCCCATTAACTCCCATCATGAGCAGCGATGAGGCTCCATTCTCCACAGCACCAGAATCGCCCCCTCCTCTGGAACTACCTGTACCACTAGCAGTCATCCCTCTTAGTCAACGTCTGTCAGCAGCTCAGGAGCATAACATGGGCAGTCACCCACAAACTCCTGAAGTTACTGGGGACCCAATTCTATCAGCTCTCCCACGAAGCCTCAGCCCAGACCCCAATCTCCTAGACCCCACCTTTAACGCTCCCTCCCCTGGCTCAGAGCCAATCCACTTTGACATTCACTCCGACGCTGTAGCACCAATGGGCTATGAACGGTACAACCCTAACAACGCTATGCACGCTAAATATGGCTTTAAGATCAATGTCAATGGAGAAGATAAGAATCCCCACTTCATTGAATTCGACATCAACCCCTACACACATCGCCATACCATACGCGAGCGAAGGGAAGAAGAAGCTCGGCCCTACGGCCAGGACCTAGTGGCCATCCCTTTCTGGGATCCCCTTCTTAGCGTCACTAATGATGAAGATCTCAACCCCTTTCACCCTGTGAACCCAGATCATCGAGCCATTGACATAGCCGTTACAGGGCTAGGAGATCCAGGAGTCACTGCGGACATTGATAGGTTTCGAGCGCTATGTCTAGAAGAAGAGACGATAAAGAGGCAAGAGCGCGAAGTTAAACAAGCTCGAGCCACTTGGAGCAGCAACTACTCAGAAGTTAGAAGGCGGTTGTACATAGCAAAAGCAAGGTCTCGCCTTCACCCCTACCTACAAGGACAAGTTCACATTGAACAACCCCATAATAACGTAGAGGTAGCGGTCTCAGCTGGTATACCCATTGCAGATGTTATTCACGGACGCGTGGACAACGCCCCTTACATTCTGGAGATGCCATGGCTCCATGACGAAGAGAGACCAGGAGTTCAACAATGGATCAGGACACAAGGGAGGGAATCGCATGCATCCCAAAAACTAACCACCAAGAAACCGTTCCGCAGTATCAAACCTCCAAGTCCCCTCAAATGCTTGACGTGCAAACTTCCCAACGTCAACCATACCACCAACAACTGTCCTACCCTTCGAGTGTGCGATTACTGCAAACAAGATGGCCACTATGTTGCAATTCGGCACGCTCGACCCGGCCGACCCGACCGCTACGGCGGAACGCAAGCATCGTCGCCGCGCACGCTCGCGGCCACTCAGGAGTATCGGCGGAGGCTTTCCACTGTTTCACAAGAGCCGTCTCCATTTCATTTTTATTCGTATCTTTATTCCGGACTCCTTTCCATCACAGGCGCGTCAAATCCGTTCAACCGCTACAGGGGCTCGCGCTCCCCTTTCCACCACCATTTCGACACCGCATCACACCGCTTATCGTCTCGGAGTCCTCAGTCTTGTTTCCCCTTTCCCCCTTAGTCCCCCTTTCTTCTCTTTGCTATTGTTATTCTTAAAACGTAAATAACTTGTATAAAAAGTGCTCAGTTGTATCGAATAAAGACATCCAGTTCTCACTCTTCCATCCTTCGTGTGCCTTCAAAGTTCCTCAAAGCTTTCCTTTCCAAAGCGAAGCTCCAACTCGCTTTGTTCACGCTCGCGCTCAACTTCTATCCTCGTCCGACTTCGCGACTTTCGTCTTTGCCGACCGTACCGGCCCCTCGGACCCCTATCACCTGACCGGCTCGACTTAGCCGGACCGCCCGCTGCCCGACCTTTCACCAGGTTATGGGCCCTGCTGCTGCAATCTAAACCGAGATAATCAGAGCGCGTACCTTTCATCTACCCGAACTTCGCTTATCGCTTCATCATCATGAGCGACGACTTAAGAATCAGCATCGTCAAATTGGCCACGGACGGATCGAACTGGGTCACGTACCGGGATCGCATGATCTGGTCATTCGGATCTCGCCAGTGGGCAGATCACCTGACCAGCAGCACACCTCCTACGGGATACGACGCAGCCCTCTGGACAAGAGAGGAAGCTAGCGCGATGAACCTGATCGCGGCATCCGTGCCGGATCACGTGTTCAATCGCATCAAGACTAAGACTTCAGCCTTTGAAGTCTGGAATGCCGTCAAGGCAATTTACCAAACACGATCGAAGATGATCACTGTCGATCTCGGCAAGAAACTCCAAGGCATGAAGATGGACGACGACGACGACGCCCGCGCCCATCTCACACAACTGTCGGACCTGCGAGAACAACTCGCGTCCATGGGGAAGACTTTGGATGACGAAGAATTCGCATCCATCTTACTCGGATCTCTCCCCCCCTCGTATGAATCCACCATTAACGCCATTAACGCGGCAGCCGATACAGCAGGCACCGACGTTACGCCAGATCGGGTAATCCGATTGGTAACCGACGAATATGACCGACGCGTCATCAAAAAAGGAAAGACCAAGACCGGCCCGGAAGAGGCCTTCGCAGCAAATGGCCAGAAAATCGACAAACGCAATGTCGAATGCTATAACTGCCACAAAACTGGACACTTCAAATCTGAATGTTGGGCCGAAGGAGGCGGTAAAGAAGGACAACGCCCGCCCAGAAGGGACGATAACTCAAGCAGCAATCGCAGCAATAATCGCGATTCCAGGAACCGCAACGACGGCAACAACAATAACCGGAATAACCGGAACAGGAATGACAGGAACGACAGGAACAGGAACAATAGGAACAACAGGAACGACAATTCCGACAACGCAAATTCGGCTACGGCCGACATCGAAGCTTGGGCCGCGATCGAAGAGATCGAGGACGATCCCCCCGCCGCCCCACAGATCGCATACAGCGCGAACCAGCTCATACGCCATCCCCAGGTAGAGATCGAGCTCTACGACTCGGGAGCTTCAAGGCATATGTCCCCATTCCGGAAGCGTTTCATTAACTTCCGATCCATCCCACCCCGCGCCATTACCGCAGCTAACAAGCGAGTTTTCTATGCGACAGGAACAGGGGATCTACAGATCGACGTCCCTAACGGTGACTCCACCACCCCTGTCCTCCTTACCGACACCCTCTACGCGCCCGACATGGCGCTCACTATTGTCTCTATCGGCCGCATTACTAGTACCGGCAATTCGGTCACATTCAAGAACAATACTTGCAAGATCATTAACAAGTTCGGCAAGACTATAGGCAACATCCCGGCCAGTTCAAACGGCCTCTACAAGGTGGAACACGTGCACATGGCCTCAAGCGCTAGTGCCATCATTGAACAAGTCACAATCCATCATCTCCACCGACGCCTCGGCCACATCTCGGCCGACGCCATCCGCGCCCTCATCCGCAACAACGCCGTCACTGGCATTCAACTCATTGACGACGGCGTTCCTATCATCTGTGACTCCTGTGAATATGCCAAGCTGACTAGGAAGCCGATCCGGAGCGAGCGCGTCGCTCCTCCGGCCAAGTACTTCGGGGCCGAGGTCCACTCTGACCTCTGGGGCCCATCTCCGGTCGCTAGTCTAGGCGGCCGACGCTACTATGTCACCTTCACGGATGACTACTCTCGCTACACTCGTCTCGACATTCTTCGCTCTAAGGACCAGACGCTCGGGGCTTACCGCGCCTTCGCGGCTTGGGCGCGCACTCAACACGGCGCCAAAATCAAGACGCTTCGCTCGGACCGCGGCGGTGAGTACACCGGCCGCGAGTTCACTCAGTTCCTTCAGGACGAAGGCACCGAGCGCCGTCTCACCACCCACGACACCCCGCAGCATAACGGAGTTGCGGAATCACTAAACCGCAGGCTCCTCGAACGCGTACGGGCAATGCTACACCAGTCTGGCCTGCCCAAATCTCTCTGGGGCGAGGCTCTTCAGTTCGCGGTCTGGCTCAAGAACCGCACTTCCACTCGGGCTCTAGGCAACAACACCACGCCCTACGAGAAACTCTACGGCAACAAACCCGACCTTTCGAGCGTCCCCGAGTGGGGACAAGCCATCTGGGTCCACTCTGGGACCGGCTCGAAACTGGACGCGCGCGGAGTCGAAGCAAATTGGGTCGGGTACGACGCGGAAAGCACTCATGCACACCGCGTGTACTGGCCCCACAAGCACTCTGTCTCAGTCGAAAGGAACATCAAGTTCGCAAATCCCATAGTCACTATCTACACCGGACCACCTCGCGTCATCGCGCCTCAAGCAGCGCCTCCAGTATACGGCCCACCTCCTGCGCCTCCTGCAACCGGAGCGCCTCCAGCAGGTGCAGCACCCCCCGCGCCTCCATCAGTCCCCGCGTCCACCACGCTGCAAGCACCCGCGGCTCCTATTCAGCACCCTATTCCGACATTCCCCGGGGCGATGCCGCCCACCAGACTCCCCTCTCCACTTTCTTCCCTCACACCATCCCCTCGCGCGTCGGTCGAACCTCAAGAGGAAGAAACCATACCCTCAAAGGGCAAAGGCAAGGCCAAAGAGCCTCAAGAACCGACGCGGAGGTCATCCCGCGTCCGCGTACCCTCAAGACGCGTACTCGAAGGAGGAGGAACCTCCGGACAGCAAGCCGAAGACGATTATTGGCCCGGCTTCAGCGCCTCGAGCGCATTCGCGGCTAACCCCTATACAGACTTCGCTTACCTCGCGGAAAGCGAGGAACTCTTCGAAGCCGCCGCCAACGAAGCACAAGACGACCCCAAATCGCTTTCCGAAGCGCGATCTCGCTCAGACTGGCCGAAATGGCAGGAAGCGATGGATCGCGAGATTGCGACCCTCGAAGAGGCCGGAACGTGGACCACCGTTCCCCGACCCGCCGGCAAGAACATCGTCGGCAGCAAATGGGTCTTCCGTATCAAACGCAAGGCCGACGGGTCCATTGAGAAGTACAAGGCGCGCCTCGTCGCGCGAGGATTCACGCAAAAATTCGGGGTCGATTACTTCGATACTTTCTCCCCTGTCGCGAGGCTCGCAAGCTTTCGCCTCATTCTCGCCCTCGCCGCCCGCAACGACTGGAACGCCGATAGCTTCGACTTCAACGGCGCCTACCTCAACGGCGAACTCAGCGACGACGAAGAAATTTATATGCAAGCACCCCCCGGGTATGATACTCAGGGGGAGTCAGTCAAGTATCTACGCAAGTCTCTCTATGGCCTTAAACAGGCCGGACGCAAGTGGTACGACACACTGTGTCGCGCCCTCACCGATACGGGTTTCCGCGTGAACGCTGCGGACCCCGGCGTCTTCTCAGCTCGCAACGGCGAGCATATCACCATCCTCGCCATCCACGTTGACGACTGCTTGATCACAGGCAGCTCCGCAAAACTCATCTCCGAATACAAGAAGAAGCTTGACTCCCAATATTCCCTGACCGACTTGGGCCCCGTCCACTGGCTCCTCGGTATCAAAATCACGCGCAACCGAGACGCGCGGACCATCTCCCTATCTCAGACAACATACATCGACACTATTCTTTCCCGTTTTTCCCTCAGCGACGCAAAACCGGTCGCTTCCCCCATCGTACCCGGAGCCTCCTTCAGCAAGACCGACGCTCCCTCAGACGCCACGGAAGCGGCGCGAATGAAGAAGACACCCTACCGAGAAGCGGTAGGGAGCCTCATGTACGCCGCGGTCGCCACCCGCCCCGACATTACCTTCGCCATATCGACTCTCTCGCAATTTCTCGAAAACCCGGGCGAGGTTCACTGGGAAGCGGTCAAGAGGATCTTCCGCTACCTCGCCGGGACCAAGACACACGCACTCACGTTCGGAAATGAACGTCACGACCTCACAGGTTATACTGACGCAGACGGAGCATCTCAAGACCACCGCCATGCGATATCTGGCTTCGCATTCCTCATCGACGGCGCCACAGTTTCATGGGCCTCAAGAAAACAAGAAATCATCACACTATCCACCGCCGAGGCCGAGTACGTCGCCGTGACTCACGTGGCGAAAGAATGTATATGGCTCCGAAGACTCACCGAGCCCCTTTTCGGACCCCTTTCCACTCCCACCACACTCCACTGCGACAATCAGGCCGCACTCCGCCTCGCCACCGACGACAACTACCACGCGAGGACAAAGCACATCGATATCCGTTTTCATTTCATTCGCCAGACTATCACCGACAAGATCATCAAGCTCAAGTACTGTCCCACGGAAGACATGACCGCGGACATCCTCACGAAGGCACTCCCCAAACACAAGGTCGCGTTGCACTCGCAGAACCTTGGGATGTGTCGAGCG
The DNA here is from genome assembly GCA_025769895.1 of Lactarius psammicola. Taxonomy (NCBI): domain Eukaryota; kingdom Fungi; phylum Basidiomycota; class Agaricomycetes; order Russulales; family Russulaceae; genus Lactarius; species Lactarius psammicola. The sequence goes on from WTXK01000149.1 coordinate 8,625, forward strand.
TGAGGGGGAGTGTTGCAATTCGGCACGCTCGACCCGGCCGACCCGACCGCTACGGCGGAACGCAAGCATCGTCGCCGCGCACGCTCGCGGCCACTCAGGAGTATCGGCGGAGGCTTTCCACTGTTTCACAAGAGCCGTCTCCATTTCATTTTTATTCGTATCTTTATTCCGGACTCCTTTCCATCACAGGCGCGTCAAATCCGTTCAACCGCTACAGGGGCTCGCGCTCCCCTTTCCACCACCATTTCGACACCGCATCACACCGCTTATCGTCTCAGAGTCCTCAGTCTTGTTTCCCCTTTCCCCCTTAGTCCCCCTTTCTTCTCTTTGCTATTGTTATTCTTAAAACGTAAATAACTTGTATAAAAAGTGCTCAGTTGTATCGAATAAAGACATCCAGTTCTCACTCTTCCATCCTTCGTGTGCCTTCAAAGTTCCTCAAAGCTTTCCTTTCCAAAGCGAAGCTCCAACTCGCTTTGTTCACGCTCGCGCTCAACTTCTATCCTCGTCCGACTTCGCGACTTTCGTCTTTGCCGACCGTACCGGCCCCTCGGACCCCTATCACCTGACCGGCTCGACTTAGCCGGACCGCCCGCTGCCCGACCTTTCACCACACTACTCTTCAGCCTGTGCTTACCCTCACTCCCGCTGCTATACGCATGTTTTCTGCGTCGTCCCTTACTCCCATATTAACTATGACAACACTGCTGGATGTAGTTGGCACACTCCAACCTCAGGAAGTAACCTGAAGTACGCCCCAAAACCTGTTGTGTGGGATGAAGGGGAGACTGCGGCTCAATGGGATTGAAGAAGAATTGCGAGGACGCAATCACCAAGAAGGGGGGTCATGTCATGATTCGCCTCTCCAAATCATTTTTCCTTCATCCCTTCTCTTCCTTGTACCACCACCATCTCCCTTGAGTTTGGTTGTGGGTTTCGCATATTCTTGTACTCTTGTAGGAATAACGACTGGAATACCTCTCGACTCCTACTCTGCGTATAGCCTAGAGCTCTATGGAGCAACATAACGACCTCCCGGGAACGGAAAACGTTCCTATCAACGTCTCATCCGCCTCTCCCACTCCTACCGCCAACCAACTTCACTTCAACATCCCACCTATCCCAACATCAGATCCTATTGAACAGTTTAGCGACGCTCCTCAAGGGATGGAGGAAGACCATGCCGCTTCACTTCCGCCAATTGCGACTGTTGATATCGACAGTCGTATGAACTCACCCGATACCGACGACACGCAATATATCAATTTGGAAGTGCCACCCTCGGGTGTGCCGACAGACAGTACGCAGTACGGCGGGGGGAGCTTAGTTGCTCTTCCCCCTGCTCGGCGATTTACCAACGATGCGTTTCCGGACATGCCACTGGATGGTGTGAATGAAGGGAACGTCGCTCAACGCCATCAACTGGCAGAACGCACACGTCAAGCTATCCGTGGAATGCTGCAGGCTATCGCTCACCAGAACCTCAGGGGTATACCTCTGAGGAACTTGTCGGACGAGACCCGACGCATTGTTCAAGAAGAAGCCGCAAAGTTGGGACAGGGGCCTGCCCCTGTTTCATCTCCGGTTGCTACACGCTCTCGATCGAATTCGGTTTCTTCCGTTCACTCTCATGTCTCTAATGTCTCGTTTGCTTCTGTGGATTCGGATGCGGACTCCGTGTTTCGACGAGCACAGAGCATTCCTATTCCTCCTGAGGAATATTTTGCGGATCTCGAAACTGCACTGAATATCCCAGTAATGTTTGAACCGCTTGATATATCCGGCATGGATATCCCTGAAGGGGGTATTGGATATACAGCATCACAGAAACAAGAATTGATCACACAGACTAACGACCTCTTACACGAGATTGGTCGGGATGTCTCTACATCTGCTTTGGGTTACGGACATTTTTATCTTACCGAAGCCATTAGGTTGAGGCGGGGCTCTACGATCCCTGCGTCGGCTGATGATTTCAATGACTCTTTGGGCATGGTTATTAACGCTCTTGATATTGGTGTTGATGAAGATGTGGAGCATCGTGGACTTGTTCCCTCCTCCTGGTATCGCGCTTCTGCAGCTCTTCTTGCTGCGATGTTACGCGGGTTACTTCGTTCTCGTGGCCCATGGGCTAAAGGACGGGTTACTGCTGATTACACAACTGACAGTTTTATCATAGCAGATGGTATTGAACGCCCCCGGTCTCAAGGCCATCGTATTGCAGCAATGGCTACTCAGTTGGCTCAACATTTCGAACATTACCGTGTTCAAGACGATGCGCCTTTGGCGACGTACTTGCAAACTTTAGTACGGACGACCCAATCGCATATCGAACGAGCAGTCAAAACTAAAGCGGCGTCAACTTACCATCTTAGCCTAGAAAACGAGGCTCTGATGCGTGAGGTGATCACAGAAGATATGGTTTCAAAGACGGAGGCCTTTATGCACAAGGACGCAGCGGTGCGCGAGGAGGTTGATTCCATTGTCCGCTCTCGGATGGTGGAACAACTTCATCAAGAAACGCTTGCGGACATTGATGTGTGGAGGCAACAATATCAACAGATGTTGCTTCAAGCTTTGCGAGAAGACGCATTGGGACCGGCACCGGCTCCCCTTACTAACAGTCAATTACTCCGTGAACATGCTGACGTTATCCAGACGCAGATTGAAGGACGGGTTAGTGAACTGCGGGACCAAGTTGTCCGCGGTGAACTGCACGCCGTCTTCAAAGAAGAAGAACTGGAGCGTATTCGAGCGGAAGTTCGGCTCGAAAGTGAGGAAGATATTGAGCGCGCTCGTCAAGAAACGCGAGCCCAGATATCTTCCGAGAAGAAAGCTTGGGCGGTGGCTTACAGGGACTCAGTCAAGATGGACTTCCTCAAGCGGATGGCCGAAGAACTGGGTTGCTTGGTAGTTACGAAGGATGCTGACGAAGAACGCGAGGGTCGTGCGCGAAAGCGTGTGATTCCTGAGGGCAAACGATCTCGTTCCGCTTCTCGAGCGGAAGACGTTACACCCTTGGATGTCCCTGTTACACCGACGACCAGGTCGGCAAAACTGGACACTTCCATTACTCCCACTCCGAAGAAAAAGACGAAGGGCAAGGGACGTGCATTAGTCATTCCTAAACCACTTCGACGATCTGCAAGTGTTGTTTCGAGCGCACATGAAGACATGGACACGGAAACCATTTCTGCACCAGTATTCACATCTCTCATCTCCGCGGTTTCCATTCCACAAGATGTTCGTCTATCACAACAACCGGATGCGCCTCTTCGTAACCCAGTATTGGGTGATCAAGAAGCCGTTCTCACAAACACATCTGCAGTCCCTTCACGTTTCCCTTCCGTTGATGCAGCAGCTCCTCTTCGTAACCTCGTCACAGGTGACGTTGTAGTAGCTACTGTCCCTTCTTCGGTTTCAACCCCTATTCCTACTGCTCCGGTGGCTGACAGTCGTGTACCGAGCGAAGTATTGTCGAGCGACGTACTTCGTGGAGTCTCGTCTTCTGTTCACAATCCGGATAACCGCATGGATGAGGGCAGTGACGCTCCCTCTGATGTGCATCTGGCCCCTATTCACACCCCCGCCCCGACTTCTACCCCAGCGTCAGTGGAGACCATCGTTCCGGCTCTCCCTACACCGTCTATCCCGTTGTTGCCAGGTTTGGCTGAAATGTTGCAGGCACTTCAGTCAAATTTGGTAACTTCCTTCACTTCTCAAATTTCGGCTCTTTCGCGACGTATAGACGCGCAAGACGCCACTATCACATCTATTACCTCTAAGCAATCGGTTGCTACCAAGCTCATCACTAAGGCTGCGGATGGGAAGCGTGCTGCTGGTCCGGCACCAAAAGCTCCTGTTCCTGCGCCTGCTCCTTCTGTTCCGGCTCCTGTTGCTCCTGGTGGAATGCCAGATGCACGGGAACCCTCTATTCCTCCTATTACGAATCCGCCTGCGGGTGAACCCTTTGGTCCGCCGCTTGGCGCCCCCTCTATCCCAACTTTCCCACCCCGTCGTAGTGGACCAGTTCCGGTCCCAAAGGAAGCGGTTAAGTGGGCATCTATCGTAACAGCTCAGAATCTCGGTAGTCAGTCGAAGGCACGTTTCGGTGCGGTTACAGCGGCTAACAACGTTGGACGCACGGTTGCAGGAGGAAAGAAGGCAGGCGGAGTGTCTTCTTACCTCAGCAATACGGAAATTACAGTCATGCGTGGAAAGGGTGTTGGAGACGAAAATAGGGAGAAAGCCATTCGCGGTCTCAGCCCCATGCAAATCGTCCAGTCTGTACGGAGCCAAATGGAGAAGTTGACTGCTTCTCCTCCTGTGCTTATGTGTGGTCGTTGGTCGAACAAACCTGGATCCTGCAATTTTGTGTACGTATTTTCTGGTCAGATTCCTTTTTCTGCTATTGTTCCATTTAAAAAAGCTTTGGTTGAACCGGTTGGGGGAGGTGATATCTTACCTAATCGGGGTTGGTCATTTGCTCAGTTGCGAGGGGTCCCTACTTCTGACGGAAGTGGTGTGATTCATTCGCCGGAAGTGTTGCTCCGTGAATTAAGGCTTATGCCATTTTTCGCGGATGCAATTTTCTGTTCTATGCCTCATTGGCAAGCTTCTTTGCATACTATTTCTACAAGTTCCACTTCTACGGTACAGATTTGCTTCATTGACGAGGATGGTTCGCGGGCGTTGGCTGCGAAATCTCACGGTGTGGCCTTGTTCGGGTTACGCGTGGGGTATTTCCCTACCGGGGATAGTCCGTCTATCGTTCAATGTGGTCGCTGTCATTTGCTAGGTCACTCTACTGGAGCACCTGCATGCCGACTTGCGCCTAATAGTGTTAAATGTCATATCTGTGGAGGCGCCCATCTAGGAACTGAACATGGCTTTCATTGTAAAGCAACGACTCACGTCGTTGCGGGACAGTGTAATTGTCGGTTCAAGTGCCTATTGTGCGGCGGACCTCATAACGCGCGTTCTCCAAAGTGTCCCATGAGGGGAGGATTTAATCCTCCTCCTTTAGTTGGGGCAATACCTACTGCTTCTCAGAATACGGTTTCGGGTTCTGGTACACGTACGGATTCGGAGGGTTTCACTCAGGTTGGAGGAAGCAAGCGGTCTGCACAAAGGGCGCGTTATCGTGCTAATGTGCGGGCTCGGAAGGAGGGGGCTACAACTTCATCGGTTTCAGCGGCTCCGAGTTCTGAAAAGGAAGTTATCTTCCCGGACAAGCTCGCCTCTGTTACTGATACGATCAATGCGTTCCGTACTCTTGCGGCTTCAGTTAGCGACGGGTCAGATGTTGATCTTCAACGGGCCTTACGCGATTTGGAACGTGAATGGGAGTACAACACTCCGGAACTTGCCGGTTTAGTGTGTTTGGAAGCACGCTATGCGGTTAAGAACCGATTGCCACTATGTCAGCCACATGTCAAAGATGCTATTGCCCGAACAGTGATGAAAGACACGCGTAACAGGATGAAACAAATTCAAGAGGGTCTGGAGGCGTTTGAACACAAGTGGGGCTCGTTCTCCCCACTTTGCTACGCGCGTCTTTCGGTACCTCTCAATAAGCGACTCGCTGAACCCGAAGAAGTCACAAAGTGGGAACATCAGCAGTTATCGGCCGGCGACAGAGCAAAACTTGTACAGGAGGCTTGCACGTTTGTTGGGAATGTGGGGTCTACATTGTTTGAGAATAACGAGATTTCGCGTCGTCTCTCTCCTATGGAGATTGAGATGATTGTGGTCCTTGAGAAGTTCGATGAATCGTTTGCTGAAGGGAAGAATATTGGACCGGCAGTCGTCGACAGTATCCACAAACGCATCAAGGAAGGCACGATGTTCGGTGCTTCCTTTATCGAAGACGCACCCATGCGCTATGCATAAGTCGTCCATTTTATCAGTCAACATGCGACGACGGAATGCGATGATGCATGCGTTGTTGGAAACGAATGTCGAAGATGATGTTATCTGCGTACAGGAGCCCTGGTTCGGACAGATAGGTACAGCAAGAGCGGACAAAAGTAAGTACGGAGATTCGGTTCGTGGTGGCGTTGCCCATCAGAACTGGTCTCTTCATTATCCTTATTTTGCAACTGGTGTGCGCGCTAAGGTTATGATTTATGTTCGAAAGCATAGCAGAACTGGGTCGAAACGACGGTTACATCCGCTGCAGGCGGTTCCGCGTTATGACTTGGTGAAGCATAATTGTATACAGGTTTTGGACTTACATATACAGCGTGATACTTTACGTATTATTAACTTTTATAATGACGTGGAAGATGTTACGGCTATTCAGTCATTACTAGCTATGGACTTGGATCCGCAGATTCCGACCTTACTTGTCGGGGACTTTAACTTACATTCTCCGCGGTGGTCGCCGAGGGAGTGGTCACCCTCTCCTCGTGTAGCGCGCTTTGAGGCATGGGCTGGCACCCAGGCTTTGGAGCTTGCTACGGTTCCCGGTGAAATCACGCGAAGGGGCTCTGAGGAGGAACGCGCCAGTACACTAGACCTGGTCTGGCATAACTGTGCAGCGGTCGCTAGCCCTCGCCCTTACTCCACCCATAGTGGATTGGGAGGCCTCTCTTAGGCTCGGACCATGCCGGTATACGCTCACTGTGGCTCTTGGAAGGTTTTTTCCGAGGTGCGAAACAGGCGGAGCGGACGGCGTACGAGTTTTCCTTACAAGGAGAGGACGAAACGAAGGCATGGCTTGATGAAATCACACGTCGCCTACCTCATGTCAATACTGTTTGGGATACGCCGGCTTCCATTGAGCGAACTGCGGAGCTCATACAATCCGCTATCGTTCAAGCTTGCGATTTGTCCTTCAAAAAGAAGCTTCCTTCAAAAGCTAGAAATAACAAGTGGTGGAATGAGGAGTGTCAGGTTGCGGTGGATCATCTCTGCTCTCTTCCGCCAGGGGATACGCCGGATAGGAAACACGCTGCGCGAACGTTAAAGTCCGTCACAAAAAGGGCTAAACGATCGTATTACGAGAAAATAGTCACTACGCATAGTATTTGGGAAGTCGCACAGTGGAGGACATGGTCGTCGACTCGCGGGCATTCCTGCGCTCCGACTTGCCTCTGGTGTACTTTCCTTTGACCAACATGAGATTGCGGATACGTTAGCCAAGCGCTTTTTTCGTCGAAGACCTGGATGAGATCGAAGTTGTACAGACTTCGGATCCACCAGCGTTGCCGGTGAGGGAGTGGCGTCTGATCAAGGATGAGGAAGTAGAGGCCTATTTCCGAAATGCTCAAATTCGTCAGCACCGGGAATTTCCGGGGTCTCGTGGCAAATCATTAAATCCTCTTGGGGACGTACGAAGGAGTGTCTATTGGCCCTCTTTGATGCGTGTCTTCGAACGGGTTTTCACCCTCGTGTGTGGAAAAAGCAACGGTAGTTGTTATCCCTAAACCGGGGAAAGACGATTATCTCGCTGCAAAGTCCTATTGACCTATCTCACTTATTGAATGTTTGAGCAAACTCCTTGAGAAAATCGTTGCCAGACGTTTTCTTTATGAGGCGGACAAATTTTGTCTGTTGCCAACGACTCAATTCGGGACAAGGGCTTATTCGTGCACATTGGATGCAGGGCTTACACTTTGTCATGACACCCAACTCCAGTTGCGGCGAGGACAGAGATGTGGGGCTTTGTTATTTGATATCAGCGGGTTCTTTGACCATGTGCATCGAGGCAGACTGGTTCATGTGCTTCGGAATCTCGGTTTTACTGAGTCCGTTGCTATGTGGGTTGATTCATTCCTTGAAGGCCGCAAAGTAGAACTCGCTTTCAATAGTCAAATTGGGGAGGAACGGGATCAGCCAATTGGAACGCCGCAAGGGTCTCCGTTATCGCCGATCTTATCCGCTCTTTACACATCACCACTCCTCAAACTACTCCCACCCACCGATGATACGACTTTAGGGATGTATGTCGATGACGGACTTATCTTTGCCCATGGTAAAGATTGGACTGAAGTTGGCAATCGTCTTAGGAGTCGTTATTCACAAATAGAACTTTGGCTCAAGGCCTCGAACCTTTTCATAGAGCCTTCTAAATCAGAACTAATTTATTTTCGTACTCCTAAAGCCCGTCTGGCTTCTGCTCCACCCACATTCCTTTACCTTACTGACATTGTCCGCAATACTTACTATACAATTCACCCGTCTGCCACGGTCCGGTACCTTGGCTTTTTCATTAACCACAAATTTGACTGGGGACCGCATGTTGACACGATGTGCAATCGTGCCCGTGCGTCTCTGAAGTCTTTACAGATGCTTGGAAACTCCATCCGGGGGATATCCACGGCCAGCTGGCGACTTGTGTTCAACGCGGTCTGCTTGCCTGTGCTGTTGTACGGATGTCAACTCTGGGTTAATTCGCCAAAACGCAAGTCGCTTACAAATGCGATACAAAAGGTGATGAACGAGGGGGTTCGTGTGATTGCCGGTGCTTTCCGTACTGCGCCGCGCGAGCCCCTTCATGAGATTCTTCGCATACTTCCAGCGAGGTTCTTCCTGGAAAAATTGATCGAAACTTCTTCCAACAGACTGACTCGTGTTCCCCGTACATCTCAGCTTCTGACCCGTTTAGGGGAGGACTGGATGGTTGCGGTCCAGAACGGCCCGGACACCAGCAATGGTGGACCGGTGACAGTCAACAACTATCAGGTGGGCCGGTCTGGAGGCCTGCCACAGCGCCCTACTGCCTTAGAGGCTCTCGGTGCACGAGTTGACCCAACGTGTCCTCGGACCGACGTTACCGCATTCGCACCCTGGGAGGTTCCCAACTGGGAGGCGTTTGTGCTGACTAAGGGGATGGAGAGACCCCAGGATCGGAAAGCGTGGGTAGATGAATTATATTCGTCTGCTAATGCGAGTACGATGATAATTTCCCTTGCCGGAACGGTCTCTAACAAAGGCCGCTACGACAACAAACAAGTGGGCGGAGCTGCCGCTTGTGTTACTATTGGGGAAGTGCAGTACATCCAGAAATGGTGTATGGGCACTGGTGTCACGCAGGCGGATGTCAGTCTGTTTGCCGTTAGCAGGGCAGTAGAGTCGGTCTGCCGGAAGTTTTCACATGGGGTCGCGCCCAGCAACGTTTATTTACTCAGTTCGGACTTTAGCGCTTTTCAGCGGATCATTCGCTTTAGAGGTGTTAACAATCAAGTTGAGTTGAAACGCTTCCATTTTTCGCTTACGGAATTCTTTGCGGTTTCCAGGGACACGAGATTTCATCTTGTGTGGTCACCTGTCCAAAGGGAACGCACGCAAACCACCCTAGCCCGGAAGGCTGCCTTAGCTTGCTGTAGCCTAGCCCCCCTCTCCTCGCTCAATCGCGTGCAGTCTGCCGCGTACAAAAAAGAACGCGCCCGTCAGTTGGCTTACCAAAACTGGGGGTCAGAATGGATTCGAGACCGGAGATTAAAATCTGGTCGAGACTACGTTGCGTACTCCACAGTCATTACCCAACCTCCTGACGGCCGCAATCACCCACTCTTCACCCACGCCCTTCCATCAAAGAAGAGTGAAAAGGAGGACTATCATGTCCGTCGACGCACGCATTGTACGGCCATGCAAATGGCTGTTCGACACTCCTTTACGGCAGAGTACACACGCCGCCACCGGCCGGACCTCCCCCCTGAAGACTCCGCTTGTCCGTGCGGTTTCAGGGACCGGACGGTGTTTCATCTCCTTTACGACTGCCCCAGATACACGGTGGTGCGTCGTTCCATTAATATCCGCTCTCCTAAATACCCTTTCACCAACCGTAAATTTGGTGATATGACCGAAAAAGAACTATTCAACGGGGATTGTGGCTTATGGCTATTGATCTACTTGCAACGTTCCAAGGCTGGCTCAAGACCGGAGACGGGGGAAACCCCGTTTGATCCTGGGTAATTGCGCGTTTCTGAAGGACTCATGACCCCGCTTCGGCGGCCCGTTCATTATTTACGATTGATTGCTGTCTCACCATAGACATTACTATTTTCTTTTCTCATTTCTACGGTTTCCTTTGGAAGGTGACCACTGTACGCTACTATATGACAAGTGCTTGGATGGCGCGACCTCCATTATTTACGATTCTCAAATTTGTCTATTTACTTAGATAAGACCGGTCTTGTATTATCATACTGCCCCGGAATAAAATGGTTCAAAAAAAAAAAAAAAAAAAAAAAAATCATTTTTCCTTTCCCCTTTCTCTCTATCTGTGACATCGATTACTTGATCCTTGATATGACTCATCTGACTTGTACGATTACTCTGCTCTAGTACCACGCTGATTCATCTTCAGGGCTTGATTACTCATCCTCTTAGATTGATTACTCATCTTCTAAGATTACGCTTACTCATCCCTCACTTCAATTACTCAGCATAGGATTATCGCCTTAGTAAGGATTCAACTCCTAGCTATATAAACCCTGTGTAGATACAACAGTTCTCTAGTTCTGTCTTCGTCTATCTTTCAGCAATATCACTGTCTTGATCCATCCAGACTCTGTGTGCCCTCCTCTACTTCTCATCACCATACTCAGTGTCTCTTAATTGAGGTCACTACATCGGAGCCTTGGCCTTTGTGCTATAACAATTGCCACACACAGACTTAATCTCCCCAGCATAGTGCAAGTCGCACCAAGGTCCCTGCTGAGACCTTGACAAGGGCCCCCCATCGTCAGTGACAACGATGACCCCAGGGGGCACTCAGACCTGACCAGAGCACCAGAGCTCTAGGGAGATGGTGGTGGTACGAGGTCAAGAAGGGATGCATCTTGGTACAAATTGTAGGCATTGATCCATTCTGGTTTTGGTGTGTTGTGGTGGTTCAATTCGCTCCACATTGAGAGTTCGTCAATTGATTCATCTTCTGTTCCAGCTAGATTGATGAATAATTCTTCAGGGAGTACAGTGATATCGTCGTTGTCTTCCTCTCCTTCATTATAATCGCTTCTTCTTGATAATGCATCAGCCCTCGCATTCTTTGTTCCACTAACATGTTTGAGTACGAAGTTGTATTCTTGTAGTTCTTGGAATTCGCATGCAACTCTCCTACTGATTTTGCGTGGTTCTTTCCAGTAGATGAGGTTGGCATGGTCGGTGTGGATAGTGATGATATGCGGGGATCCTACAAGATACGTCCTCCACGTTCTGAGGGCTTTGACGACTGCTAACAATTCCCAGTCGTATATGTCATAGTTTTGCTCCATTTGAGTGAAACTTTCCAAGAAAAATGCCACCGGGTGCATTTTCTTGTTGTCTCCTTCTTGGTTTAATACTGCTCCAATCGCGAACCCTGACGCGTCAACTTCGATTTCAAAAGGTGCGTCTAGCTTGGGACATTGTAGAACTGGAGCTTCGCTAATTCTTGTTTGAGTTCTTCAAAGGCTTTTTGTCTAGCACTTGTCCAGTCCCATGGTGTTTCTTTCTTCGTAAGGTCATTGAGGGGTCGTGCGATGGCCGAAAATCCTCTTATGAACCAACGATAGAAGTTACAGAATCCAAGGAATCCACGCACTTCTTTGAGATTGGTGGGTGTTGGCCATTCACGTACTCCTTGTACCTTGACAGGATCCATTTTTACTTGTCCATTTCCGATGATAAGTCCCAGGTATTCAACTTCGTGTACTTCGAACACACATTTTTCCGGTTTAAGGTAGAGGTCGTGTTCATCAAGTTGGTCCAATACTTGGTGAACCAGTTGTTGATGCGTGGTGAGGTTGTCGGGTGTAGCAATGAGAATGTCATCCATGTAGATTACCACCCACCCTTAGGCTACCAGATCGTGGAAAATGGTGTCCATCATCGTTTGAAATGTACTCGGCGAATTTGTGAGTCCAAAAAACATAACACAAGGTTCAAAGAGCCCTTTGTTAGTCTTAAATGCACCTTTCCATTCGTCGCCAGGTTTGATCCGTACGTTGTTATATCCCCATCGAATGTCAAGTTTGGTGAAGATTCGTGCCTCCCTTACTTTGTCAATAAGTTCAGGGATAAGCGGTAGTGGGTAACGATTCTTCACTGTTAACTCGTTGAGTTTTCGATAATCTTGTACTGGCCTGAGTTTGCCGTCTTTCTTCTTTATGAAAAAGAAGGGCGAGGAATAAGGGGATTTGGATGGACAAATATACCCCTTCTTTAATTGTTCATCGACAAACTCTTCCAGCGCCTTATCTTCGATTTGTGTCATGGGATAAATTTTGCAGTCAATAGTGGCGGGTGCATTAGGCATTAGGTCGATGGTGTGATCCCAGGGTCGTGGTGGTGGGAATCGTTGCGAACTTTCTTCATCAAACACTTTTCGATGGCGATGGTATTCTGCTGGAACTCTTTCTTCAAAAGTTTTGATTGTCTTATCCGCAGCTTTTTGTGCCAATTCTAAGGCAGTTGTGGTTTTGCGCAGATATGTTAATTCCTCGGGAATTTCTTCTACTTGTTGTTCCCATTGTTCTTCTGTTATGGTTCTTCGGTTGGCGATTGACACATATCCTAGACTGGTAATGACAACTGGTTGGAATTCTTTGTCTAAAGTGGCATCTTTCCAGTGTACTTTGGGTTCAAAAGTGGTTAGCCAAGGATATCCTAAAATCACTTCATCGGATCCTAGATGAGTGATTAGGAATCGGAGTGTCTTGGTTTAACTACCCGTCGTGACTTCAAGGTCGGTAAATTGCATAATTTCGCCATCTTGGTTATGTGTTCCGTCTACGTTCCATATTTTGATTGGTTTGGCCACCGGTAACGTAGAGATCTTGAGTCGGTTTATCAGATTTTTACTGATGAAGTTGTCGGTTGCTCCTGAGTCAATGAGCACTTGTCTTTTGGCTGTCGTGTGTGCAGATTCAAATAAAACTGGAATTCACATGGATCGATATCTGCTATGGTACACGCTAATCTTCATTGCTTTAGCCCAGGCCGTGGGGTTCAAGCATTGGAAAAACCCTGTTTCCCGAATAACTGTTCTTCTAGAGCTGCTTTGACGTCGTCAGAGTCTGCTTGCATAGCTGCTATATAGGCAGCTGCTTTCTCTGAGGCTTTCATGTTCGAATTGCCTTCTACTTTGACTGTGGCAACAACCATGGGAGTAGTTTGAGAGGTAGTTGCAACAGATGCTTGAGTGTTTTGGCACTGAGGGCACACTTGTGAGATGTGTCCTTTATTGCCGCATCTGAAGCATCTTCCTTCTTGCTGGTAGCGTTGCTTGTCTTCCTCAGTCATTGTGGCTCTAGCATGGGTTCTCCCAATGTCCATGGCATTGGGGTTTCGGTTATTGGCGTACATATTACGACGCCATTGTTCTTGACGAGGATTATTACTGTTCGGGGGCTTGCGCAAGTGACTTTGAAGGAGATTATAAATTCTTTGTTGTTCGACAGCAGCTTCAGTCCAGTCGCGCCAATTAACTGGTCGATGTTGACAAAGGATACTCTCCATGAGTTTAAATGGTAACCCCTGAGCGTACATGTTAAGGGTTACTTCTTCATTAAGAGTGTATCCTGCTTTATTGGCAAGGTTGGCGAATTTGGCATTGTAGTCGTCAATGTTTCCTCCTTCCATCTTTAATTTGGAGATTTCTGTTTGCGCTTTCTGTCTTTCTGAAGTATCGGTATAAGTGTGGCGGAATCGAATCTCTACTTCGTTCCATAAGTTTTCTTCGGCTGGTAACACCCCCGTGGTAATTTGGTCATTGAGCCAAGTAACTTGCTCTTGAACCCAGTCTTGCACCAATGGTCCTCTAATATAGGACAGAAATGTCATCACTCTTTGATAGGGAATTCGTAGTATTGTGGCATTCGGGTTCATGCCTTGATAGATCGTGAAGTCAAGGAGGAAGGCCTTGCTTTGTCCACGGTCTCCATTGAATTCAACGGGTGGGTTTCCTCCGAGTTTTCCATCAGGTACTCCTCCTCCTGCTGGAGCTCCGCCTGCAGGTGCTGCGCCTGGGGCTGGTGCTCCTCCTGGCGTGCCTCCTCCTCCTCCACCTCCACCTCCACCTCCACCTCCACCTCCTGGTGCAGGTGCAGGGGCTCCTCCTCCACCGCTGCCTCCGAGGGGCGCAGATGGGGTAGTAGTACTTGTTGAGGCTTGAACGGGTTGTGTGGTTGTTTGTGACATGTCTGGTGCTTGATTCTGTTGTCGGGGTGGTTCTTCTGGTTGATCTGTTTTTTCTGGTGGGTCGACTTCTGGTGTGAATGAATCAGGTGGTATGCCAAAGGCACTTCTTTGCGAGCGGATCAGTCCTGTTTGAAAGTGGGGTGGTGCTAGTTGGAACGTAAACCACTGTCCACTGGTTTTGCTTTTGACTATGATGGCCCACTTGCGGAGGTCTTCAAGGTACTCTACAGGAGTATATCCTGAGGTTCGGTCGTATATGCAATATCCTTCGTTTTCTCCTTCTTTGACCCAGACAACCATTCCTTTGATCGCTTCGGATAAGGTGTCTTCTCTAGTTCATTCAACGTATTCAGACTGGAACTGTGCTTCTGCACGGCTTTTTCCTTTCTTTGGGGAAGCCACCGTGTTCAATGGTAGAGACTCGACTTAATGTTACGCTCACACGGGCGATCGTGCGACGTGCAACTAAGTCAAGTTCAGAATAGAGTGAAACCTGGTCAAGATTTCAGTTCGATTGTTACGTGTCTATCGGCACGCGGCTCGACTTGAGCAATGGAAGGCGACACAACCGGTTAACGACTTAGCGATATGACGGCCCTTGTGGCACGTGATCGTGGGAGTATAACAGTAAGCCCTAGTCGTGGGACAATACTGACTTGAGGAAGATGACGATAAGGCAGACTCCTATAGAGAGGAGCGCAAGACTCAGACCAATGAGGAAGGATAGAATAGATGGAGACAGGATAGATTCAAGAAGACCAAGCTGCGGACTACGGCGCAGCTTGGCTAACCTTATATACATATACGCGAGGGCTTTAAAGCGCCTCTTGAAAGGTAGTTAACCAATCACGTATCGTATGGTTATCGTAAGTGTCCGTCCGAGTCATAGATATCGTACAATAGCGAGCCTATCACATACCTCATCCTTATCGTACAGTACTGGGGTTATCAGTCCGTTATCTTGTGAGTCACCTTCTCTTATCACGTGCCGCCGGTCCGGGGATACGAGCTACCCGGAGTCCTACGTCGTAACATCACCCCCTTTTCAGGGAGGATGCCCACATCCTAGTAACCACGTCCTCGATGGAACTCGTCTTGGTCGGGCCGCTCCCAGAGTATCTTGGGGTCCCCGAGCTGTCGCCGCTCCCGCTCGAGTCGTGCGAGAGTGTCGGCGCGGTGAAGACGGGCGGCGCACAGCGAGCGTCGTCCGTATAGTACCGCGATCCCCTTCTCGAGCTCCTGCACGCGTTGTTCCAAACGCTGCTGATCTTGCGTCAGTGCTCGGTATCGTCGGACTTCGGCGGGAATTGACTTATCTGATAGTGCCCGTAGACACTGGTCGATGACTGGTTGCCTTCGGTACCCCCACTCTAGGGTCTTGAGCTCCTCTTCAGTGTATGTCAGGGGTCGCGGGAGCACGGGCTGTGGAGTGGCATAGAACGGGGACGCGTATACGCAATCCGTCCGGTCGGTCCCCATTAGTATGATGGGGTCGTCGCTTTCGATAATTTGATACCAAAGAGCGGGACGGCTGACCCCTTGGATGGTGATTGGGCAAGGGATGTAGTCCCTTGCTGCGTTGCGAGTCCATCCGACCGGGGTTTCCGCGACGAATGGCTGTTTGAGGGGGTCGTCGACTAGTTCCCGGTACTTGTGTCGCATGATGGGCTCTCCGTCGGTGGTGGAGGCATGTGGGGTGTCGTCGGGTAAGTGTTCGTATCTTCCATAGGTAATGTGGGGGTGCTCAGCTGGGTAAAGATCGGTTTCCTGATCAATATGTCCGAATTCTTGAGCCTGGACTCGCGCATCCGCTTGATCTTGGCGCGCCTCTTCAGCAACTTCTCTCTCCGCACGGCGTGCGCGGCGTCGAGCTGCTCTTTGGTCCATGCTTGCGCGGTGTGCCACCAGAGCTCTGCGGGTCTCTTCACCATCGCCTTGAAGGCGGAGTCGTACTGGTACGGGCTCGGTGTTGCTTGTATCTTCTCCCACGATGAGAGGATCGTCCCGAGTTCCACGGCGACACTCCTCCGTGTCAGGAACGTTCTGCACCGTAAGCAGCCGGGGCTGTAGTGCACTTTTGGACAGTGTTGCCTGCGCAGGGCCGGGGAAGGCGCGCTCCACTGCGGCGAGTTCGTCTCGGGTAATCGGGGCAACCACTGTACCCTCGTCTTCTGTAGTTGCATGGACCACAGCGGCTCCTTGTTCTGCGCTATGGTCGGTGTCGTTGTCGTTGTTGTCGATGGTTTCCCATCCGAGGGCGGCGGTGTTGCCCGTTTCGTGGACGCGCTTGAGCCGTCGTCGTGCTTCGTCGAGGGAGATGAGTCCCTCCAATAGTTCGGCCGAGAATACCTCCTCAGCGGTTTTAGTGGCATAGTATGCAAAGTCCATGTAGGGGGTGTGAGGAACGAGGGGACGAGAGTGGATTGGGGAATGGGGCGACTCAGCAATTTTGGTGGTCCTTAAGTACGTTTTCGCGGCGGAGTTTGATCGTTCAAACTCCCTTATCTTGTCTTCGGCAAAGATATCGGCTTGACTGACCCACTGGTTCTCCAAGTCAGGGTATCCAAGCCACTTGACTAAGTATTGTCGTGTCCGTCTTCTGCCGAACAGCTGCGTGTCCAGAATCTTCTCGACCTCGTATTCTTCTTCTCCCTCCACAAGATCCGGTGGTGGGCGTGTGAAGTTTGGCCCGTGAATGGTAGTTTCTCGATAAGGGTGTGAGAAGATCGATGTGGAATACCGGGTGGATCTTCCATTGAGCCGGTAATTCCAGGCGATAAGAGTACGGGGACATCACCTGGTTGACCTTAAAAGGACCATGCCGTTTGGCTGCCAGCTTGGCGCTCGGCTGACTTGTCCTGAGATTGCGCCCATCTAACCATACCTGGTCTCCTTCCTTAAACCTAGGCGTATTCTTGTGTTTGATCCACAGAGTCTGGGCCTTGGTTATCAGTGTCTGCGCTTCTTGTCTAGCTTCTCGAAGCTGCCCCATGCGCGTTGTTATCTGTGGAATAGGGGACGGCTTATCCGTCCAATCAGCGTGAGGGTGGTATCCCATAAGGAGTTCGAACGGAGACTTCCTTGTTATCTCGTGGGGCCACGAGTTATGCGCGAATTCCGCTAGTGGCAGGTAGTGGAGCCAGTCCTTTTGGTGATAGTTGACCTGAAAGCGTAGATATTGTTCGAGCCACTGATTGGTCCGTTCCGACTGGCCATCTGTCCTCGGATGATAAGCCGACAAGATGTTTTGTTCGATTCCTAGTTGTCGGCATAACTCTCTTGCGAACCGGGACGTGAATCTGGGGTCTCTATCCGATATGATTTTAGTGGGGAGCCCATAGCGGGCAAAGACGTGCTTAGCGTATAGTTGGGCGGTTTCTTCTGCCAATATCTCTTCGCAGCAGGGTATGAACACGGCCGCCTTTGTGCAGTCATGGTCCGTGATTGTCAAGATGGAATCGTACCCTCCAGATGACGGCAATTTTACTATGAAGTCCATTGCTACCGTCTCAAATGGCTTCGCCTCGGGCTTGGGGAATATCGGTTGGATAGGTGCGCATATTGGTCACGTGTTGACCTTGTTTTGTTGGCATGCTGCACATCCCTTGACGTATTCCACGATGTCCTTGGTCATCCCCGGCCAGAAGTAGTGTCTTGCCACGAGCATGCCCGTTTTGGTCATGCCTGGGTGTCCGTGAACTGGGGGAGAGTGGTGAGCATCGATAATCGCGCGTTTTTCAGGTTACTCCCCCAGTAATGACGCGTCGTCCCTCTTTGTACCATACCCCGTCGATCTTTCATTAGTCGGTGTGCATTGATCCAGTGTCGAATTTGTGTTTCGTCCTGCACGTAGCCATCGTCTTCCTTAGCTTCGACGGTCGTTGTGTTCGCAGCTTGAAGGAACATATGATCCGGGAGTACGACCACATTCTGGTTGTCGTTGTCCCCGGTGTCGTAGTCACTACGCCTCGATAGTGCGTCCGCGCGTCCATTGGCCCTTCCTGCAACGTGCTTTATTTTGATCGGATACTCGGATAATTCTACCACCTCCCTTGCTATTCGGCGGTTAATGTTCTGCGGGTTCCGCCAGTACAGTAAGTTTGCGTGGTCCGAGTGAACGATGATGTCGTGTGGAGACCCGGCCAGCAGAGGTTTCCAGTGCTTGAGGGCTTCCACGATGGCTAAAAGCTCTAGATCGTATACGTGATAGTTACGCTGAGCTGGGTCCAATGTTTTCGAGAAGTAACCGATCGGGTGCTTCTTGTTGTCCTGTTTTCGCTGTAAGAGGACCCCTCCGATGGCGTACCCCGATGCATCCACTTCTAGTTCGAACTGGTCTGTCAGTACCGGATGTGCCAGTATCGGTTCTTGTGTTACTCATGTCTTTAGTGTGTCGAATGCTGTTTGTTGCGCCTGGCCCCACTCCCATTCCTGCCCTATTCGGGTCAGTATGTTTAGGGGTCGTGCCAGGTGTGCGAAACCTCTAATGAAAGCGCGATAAAAATTGCAGAAACCGAGAAAAGAACGGACGTCCTTAACAGTTTTAGGGATAGGCCAGTCACGGATACCCGCGATTTTTGCAGGGTCCATACGTGTTACCCCCTTTTCAAGGATTACCCCCAGGTAATCCATCGCGGGCGCATGGAAGAGGCATTTCTCCAGTTTGAAATAAAGGTCGTGGTCTTGGGCGACTTGAAGTACATCCTGTACCGCCGCTACATGGCCCTCAAGGCTGGAGCGAGATGTGATTCCTATGTCGTCCATGTAGACACGGATCGTGGTTCCCAGCGGTTCGTGTTTTAGGATAGTGTCGCGATAAATGAAGTTCATCATGGTTTGAAAGGTGGCGGGGGAGTTAGTCAGACCGAAGTACATAACCGTTGGTTCGAAGAGTCCGTAATGTGTTTTGAAGGCCGCTTTTTCTTCGTCCCCTTCTTTGATACACACGTTGTTGTATCCCCAGCGGACGTCGAGTTTTGTGTATATATCCGCGTTGCTCAAATCGGTTATGAGGTCCGTAATGAGCGGAAGGGGGTACTGGTTTCGCACCGTTATGTCATTGAGTTTCCGATAGTCCTGCACCGGTCGAAGTTTGCCATCTTTCTTCTTCACGAAGAAGAAAGGCGATGCATAAGGCGACTTGGATGGTCTTATGTACCCCTTCTTTGTCTCTTCTGTGATGAATGTTTGTAGTGCTTCATCCTCCTGCCGTGTTAGTGGATATATCTTGCAGTCTAACGCAGTTGGCGCGTTAGGTTTTAGTTCGATCGCGTGATCCCACACCCGTTTCGGGGGAAAACGATGTGACTCTTCTTCGCTGAATAGGTTCTGGTATTGGGCGTATTGTGGCGGAAGCACTGCTGCAGTTGTATGTTGTTTTGCCTTTATTGCCAGTTCTGTTGCGGTGGTTCGTACGGTACACTGTTCTTCAAGTCTTCGGATGATAAGGTTCCGTTCCCCGCTGGAGAGAACCTCTGTGGTGGTGGTGCTAATGACTGGTTGGTGTACTATGCGAGGATTTACGGACCGAATGATAATGGGTAGCATGTCTTCGCGTATTACCGCATATTTCCATGTGAATTGTGGTTCGAATGTGGCCAACCATGGGTAGCCCAGGACGATTTCCTCGTTTCCGATGTCGGTAATGAGGAACCTCATTTCTTTGTGAATTCCTTTAGTGCATACATCAAGGTCCACATAGTGAGTGATGGACCCTCCTTTGTTCTCCGTATTGTCGATATTCCATATCTTTCTTGGCTTTTCCAGGGGGACTAGCCCCAGGCCCATTCGTTTTGCGAATTTGTAATTCATGAAGCAGTCAGTGGCTCCGCTGTCCACTAACGCTTGTATGTCGGCCATAGCGTGATGTGTGCAAGTCGAAACTGGGATATGCATGGATCGAAAGCGCGTAGTCACTATTACAACATCACGAGAATGTACTGCCCTCACCCAGGCCGCCGGGTTCAGGCGTTTGGAAAATCCTCCCTCTCCCATATTCCTTTCATTACCAACTCCTGGGTTTCGTCACTCTTGTTGGCGATCGTTTGGAGTACTTGCGCCGCTTCTTGCTTGTGGTGTCAGATTTGAGGTGGCTCGTACTTGTACGGGCGGTTGCTGCGTTTGTCGTTGTCTGCGAGGCTGTGTACAGTCGCGACTGAAGTGTCCGTATTTCTGACAGTTGTAGCATTGTACTCCCCTGGTATCACGGGGTTGTCCCCGCTGAATATATCCTCCCCGAGGTATATATCTGCCTCTTGTTCCTTGGGTGTATTGCCAGAAGCCCGAATCGTTTGGGCTCATTTCTTCGGATCCGGTAACTGCGATAGCGCTGCCGTCGACTTCTCTGCCCCGTACTCTTGCTCTTGCAGATGTGTCCATTGCGTCGGGGTGTGAGAGGTGTGGCGGTGGGGCATACCCCGCTCGGTTTCCTGTGCGGTTACGATACTTCTCCAGGTTTCCTCTTTCCTTCGCTGAAGTGATTTTGCAGGTGGATATATTGCTCCTGCCGCTTTAGAAGCGCTTGCTTCCACCCCTCGTAGCTTTGCGGGTTGTCGAGCGTGTAGCACTGTTCATAGAGCTTGCGCGGAAGCCCCTTGGTGAACACGTTGATGACCATCGGTGAATCTGCCCGATAGCCAGCGCGCCGCACTAGTTCTTCGAAACGGGACACGTACTTGTCAATATCTGTCCCTTGCATATATATCCCCTCTTGTAATGCAGTTCGCGCTTGCTCTTGCTCTAGCGTGTTTGTGAAGCGACGTTTAAAGCTTCGATATACCGCTTCCCATATCCTTTCGTCGTCCTCGGGTATTCCATTCGCGATTTGGAGCGTCAACCACCTGGTGTGAGTAGTGATCCATTCGTTGAGGTCATCCCCTTCCAAGAAGGTGAGGAAAAGGATGGCACGCGAATATGCTTCACGCATCGTTTGCGTGTGGCGATTCATGCCCCTATATAGTTCCCACTTGGTAAGGAAGGTTTCAGTGGTTTTTCTGTCGCCGCGAAAAATAGGAGGTGGCTGCCCTTGTAGCTTATTATAATCTCCTCTCCCATTGGGATCGGCTTCGGGTGGGCCTCTACCGCCGCCACCACCTCCGCCTGATGGTGGTGGTCCTCCTCCGGGTGGTCGTCGTGGTGGCATTCCTCCGGGGTATCGTCCAGGAGGCCCGCCCCCTTGTGGGATATTGGCGGGTATTCCTTCTCCTTCAACGCGTTGTCTTGCTAGGTAACTCCATACTCGGCTTTGTTCCCTATCAGAGGGTGGATCGGGTTGGTCGGGCCCGTACATTCGTTGGTTTGCGAGTTCGTCGAGGGTTAGGTGGTGACCTGTGTTTGGATCAATGACCCGTTCTTCTGGTTGTAATGGCGTTGGCGCCCTTTCTTCTTCGCGTTCATTCCGCATCCTTCGCTCAGCCAATGCGTCGGCAAGCCTGTTTTCTTCTTCGGTGTATGTGCGCGTTTCCGTAGCCATAACTGCAGGTGATCTGATGTTGATCTGTTCTGCTTGAGCAGCCAATGAGTTGATACGTATCTCGTCAAGTCGTCGACGCTGCTGTTCTTCTTCCGCGTCTGGACGGTCTCCTACTTCGTCTTCCGTAGTGGTTTGTTCTGTGCTGCCTTCGGATGGCGCTGGTGCGCTGTCGTCTTCTGCACCGTCAATTGGTCCCCACTGATCCCTGTGCACTACTTCGGTTCGTAGAATGTTGCAGTTATAGTCGTTTCCTGTGGGTCGGAGTACGTCCCACCGTTCTCTGCGAGGGCTCCAAGCAACTTCTGTCCAACACGTATGTTCGAAATTGAACTCAACTGGATAGACCCTTGATGGTCTCGTTGGTATGTCCACCCAATATCCGGTAACGTTATTCACTGTACCCCACCACGCGTTTCTGAGGTAGCGGACGGGGACGTTTCGATCTCCCCTTCGTTCGATTGAGTATTGCGCGAATACCCAGCTATCGGCGGTTGTTTCGGTCGCCACGTTGGGAGCTTGGTCTTAATGTTACGTGTCTATCGGCACACGGCTCGACTTGAGCAATGGAAGGCGACACAACCGGTTAACGACTTAGCGATATGACGGCCCTTGTGGCACGTGATCGTGGGAGTATAACAGTAAGCCCTAGTCGTGGGACAATACTGACTTGAGGAAGATGACGATAAGGCAGACTCCTATAGAGAGGAGCGCAAGACTCAGACCAATGAGGAAGGATAGAATAGATGGAGACAGGATAGATTCAAGAAGACCAAGCTGCGGACTACGGCGCAGCTTGGCTAACCTTATATACATATACGTGAGGGCTTTAAAGCGCCTCTTGAAAGGTAGTTAACCAATCACATATCGTATGGTTATCGTAAGTGTCCGTCCGAGTCATAGATATCGTACAATAGCGAGCCTATCACATACCTCATCCTTATCGTACAGTACTGGGGTTATCAGTCCGTTATCTTGTGAGTCACCTTCTCTTATCACGTGCCGCCGGTCCGGGGATACGAGCTACCCGGAGTCCTACGTCGTAACATCGATGATGCACAAGTAGCATGCGGAGCAGGGCTCAACACGGCACAGAGGAAGTGACTCGAAGGTCCTTCTGAATAACAGAGGCGAGGCAAAATACAAAGGCCCACATGTTCAACTAAAGGTATCCTCAGAAAGGAATTCCCTTAGAGTCTGTGAGACTGAAGAGAAGTGTGATTCAAGAAGAAGTCGAGTCTACTGTACAAGCTAAGTAGAGAGCGACTTATATACTAATACAGCACCAAAGAGTCACAAACAGATGGTGCGATCCTAGGATCCGGGTCCTAGGAATGAGTCATAGTATCGTACATGTGATAATAGTAAAAGAACGCCATAGAAGGCCATAGAACAAGTCATCAGTCAGCAATGAGTCATCGTAGTAATCAGTCTGAGGTAAGTCCGGCACTTGTACATATATGAAAGGAAATGAGTCATTGAGTATGTGTAAGTAAAGAAAGTGTCCGGAATCGTAACAGTTGGTGTATTGACAGTCCTAAAAGGTTGCCTGAGACAAATACATGGGCATTGATTGGGTGAGGCAAGCGCACCATTGCCATGATCATATGCCAATTTTGCTCGAAGACGTTGTCAAAGTTGATAAGAGCAATGGGTACCATCCGACCTTTGACTGGAGGTGGATCGGGAATGTCTTCAGCTCTATAGAGAGTTGAAATTTCACGGATCTTGAAAGATGATTCTGAGGATGACAGAAACGAGGACTCATCGTTCATAATTTAGCATTTACTTGCTAGCAAGACAAGATAGGCACAAGCTCACCTCACACACGGTCAGGACATGGTTCACCTTTTGCACTATGGGCTCATGACAGCTCAAATCCGCCAAGGTGTCAAAAACAAAGCAAACATTGAAATGGAAGTCATTTCGCTGATATTTTCCCACAAGTTTGACCAGAAACCCGAGCACTTTGTAGTTTTCCACACTGCAAGTTACAGGCTGCCTGCAGAGGGGGCTCTGAGCTATGATGTACTTGGAGACATATTTAGCGCCACAGAGTGTGTGGCAGGCTGAGGGGAGTGTGCTCTTCTAAAGGAGACCTTACCGCTGCATGCAATGCTGAGCAGAGTTTTCAGCCAAATAAAATACAAGATAAGACACATAGAAAAATCTGTGGTGTTTAACCTCTTATCGAAGGATTATCATGTCATAAAAAAAGTGTGAAAAGACTTCCTGTTCAGCCCCAAACCCGAATAAATCTAAACGGCCACGATTTTAGTCAGAACGAAGTTTTTTCACAGTATTTTTTCTGGATCTATCATTCTTGGGTGGATATAAAATTTAATTACAATAATTCTCTAATTAAGGTTTTTGAAAACCCCCTGAGTATTAGTCACTGAAAACTATGGTGTCCAGGTGCGAATTCGGCCGAATTTCGAGTTCAATCGGGTCGTCGTTTACTTTACAATTCAGAGACAGCTTGTCGATGGCTAACCAAACGCTGATGAACCGAGATATGATTCTATTTCACAAGTGATATGCAAATAGGGGAAGGTCCTAGTCGTGAACGTGTGAATGTTCATTACTAACTGTACAGAGGGTCCTTGACAGTCGTGGGACCATTGGGAGTGCCACAGAGTGGGCTGACGCGAACAGCGTGTTACTACCCAGACACCTGAACCGTGCACTCACTTTAACCCTCATTTCTTCTATCCATAGACAGTATGGCCGCTGTACATGATGAGCATCAGCAAATGAATCCGTGCGTAGAAGTCCATTAACCCGTAACTTTCTTGATTGTGACCCACTACTCCAGCCTGGGTCACTCAGCATCACAGAACGCAGGAACAGGGTGCGTCGATCCCTTCTTTGTTTAACGATGCTTGGTGATGAACCGACCTTGGACAGCATTCAAATTGCCGAATCGCAAGGAAACCGATCTCAGCTACGTGTTGGGGTGACCGGTATGTAATTAAGTCCTAACTCGTTGATGCCTTGATCAATAAGTACTTAACCTCTTTATTAGTCCTCCGAGCATATAATGTTCCCCATATCAAGAAACAATTCGGCCTGAAAAGACGGTTCTTTGTCACTGTAGCCAATCTTGCGACAATAAAGAAGACGCTAAGTGTTCGAATTGATGGACAAACAGTGCAGTGGAACCAGACGCTTGGTGCCTTGTAGGACTTTCCTTTCCCAATTTTATTTATTGGCTAAAATCTTTGTTCAGTTTTGCACAACGGTCTTCACATCTCACATTGTGTCTTTACGAGAAGCGGTTCACACGCCGTGATGTCGTTATCGGGATGCACGAAATACAGATACCCGTCGAATCACAAAATGGTTCGTCCTGTATTAGAATTCCCTTTCGTTCGACTATTGAACATGTTGCATATAGATGTTCCTTTTGTCCTTAGTAATGCTGATGGGAAAGATGGACAATCGATGCAGCCGATCACGCTCTACTTAACGATCACTGTGCCGGTGAACGGCGTGACCTCTCCGATCTTTCCCAACAACCCTCCCCAAACACTGGTCGAAGGAGACGACTCTCCCGCTGAAGAAGCTACGAGGCCCTTCGATGTCACCAGACTCCGGGGGACCCATCCAATCCACCGCCCCTGGACCTCTTTTACCCCTGCCCGATAACTTTTCCGTCGAGATTGGCATCCCTACGTCACATAGTCAGGCAGATGTGTCGCCTACCGAGGATCCTGTTATTGCTATCCGTCGCGCTGATGAAGCCATGAGGCCTATTGACCGATCGAACACATGGGAAATGGCCGTCGGGAGGATCAATTACGTGATGGATACGTTGAGCCCAATTGCAGGAGTGCGTGTGACGTCCTTTTAAATTTGCGTATCCTTCACTGAGCTTGCCTTCCCTCTCAGCTTCATCCCGTATGCGAAGATGGCATGCGGTCTGCTTTTAGCGATCCCCAAGGTGCATCCGTTTGCGTCACTGTCGGAGCAAAATCACTTAAGCTATGTCCATCTGGGTGGTAGGCACTCCTAGAACAGTATCAGCGCGACGCCAATGTCAGAACCCTCCTTGAAGCCATACACGACGCGTTTGATTTTGCACAGCACGAAGACACTTTGAAATCCATCAAGCCGGAGTCGAAGCAGGCTCAAATCCTTACTCTTATGCTGCAGGACGTCTGTAATTGCTGTGACTTTATCCTATCATATTCAAAGGACTCACGATTTTGTATGTCGTCTTCACCTACTTGGTCGGCCGGCTTAAAAGTGTAACTTTCAGGGAGGCGGACGTTGAAGAATATGGGGGGCGGGGCCGAGAAAAAAATAGATCATTTGTCGACTGCCCTTGTCGATCACCGAAGATCATTCTTGGATCAGGGTACTATTGCTACAGAGATCACTGCATTTCAAATTCTGGACGACATGGGAATACTTTCGGCCAAGGTGGACGGGATATCTGCTCAACTTAAGTGGGTGTCAAGCGAAGTTCCAGACATGGGTACGTAGTCCTGATGATTTGTCAGCTTGTGGGTTATTGACATGATAATCGTCATAGAACTAGATAGAAAGATCGGAGAAATCCCATATGGGACCGGTTCACGATTCACACCCGACAAGGGCTGTCTTGCGGGAACACGCGTGGCCTTCCTGGACTTCATTGTTGATTGGGTGAACGATCCTGCCTCTGAGTGCAGTCTCGTTCTTTTCGGGCAAGCAGGCACAGGAAAGTCATCGATCGCGCATGAGATCGCACGTCGCTTCGATAAGATACACCGTCTTACATCATCATTCATCTTTTTGCGGAAGGAGCAACCCAAACCCTATCACCTCTTCACGACTCTTGCTCGCGATCTCTCCGATCGCTATCCTTCGTTTAAAGCCGCGCTTGGGAAGGTCGTAAAGGACAACTCCTCTCTTAGGGTTGGGACCCGCGACTATCGTACCCTCTTTGAATCCCTTATCCTGGAGCCACTCAACGATCTGCACATTGTCGGACCTATTCTTGTCGTAATCGACGCCTTGGACGAGAGTGGAGACGTGACTGGTGGAAAGGGCCTACACACATTTCTTGTTGAGGCGCTCTCTAAGCTGCCATCAAATTTCCGCGTGCTCATCACCTCGCGACCTGAGCATGACATCGAGTCCGCATTCGTTGGAGACAAGTCAGCCGGCATCAAGATCAAATACATGAAAGATCCCGAACTGGCTGCTACAACACATGAGGATATTCTCGCGTTCCTTCAGGAGAGGCTCCCGTCAGACGAGTTTAGAAAGTATGGTGACACGCTGGCAATCAGGGCAGAGGGATTGTTTCAGTGGGCAGCTGTCGCATGCGGATACATCTCGAACCCTCCCGAGTTCTTCGGCTTCAGCAAGAAGAAGTGCATAGAGCATCTTTTGAAACTCACCGCAGATCGCCATAGACAAGATCCCTTGGACGAGTTATATAGAGAAGTCCTGGAAGGATACTTCACACACCGAGAATCACGGCTACTCTTTCGCTCTGTCGTGGGACAGCTCATTGCTTCGATCGAACCGCTCACCATCCGCTCGCTGACCGCTCTGCGGCCACATGCCTCCTACGACGACGACGACGACGGCGGCGGCGGCGGCGGCGGCAGTGCCGTTGTTATAATGCTACATCGCCTCAGCTCTTTGTTGAGCAATGTCAACTCCTCGATGAAAATCTTCCAATCGTTCCCCTTCATACGTCATTCCGGGATTTCCTCATAAATAAAGAGAAGAGCGGCGATTTTTGTGTTAGCCTTCGCGATGCTCACCACCAATTGGCGCGTTCTTGTGTCGGTCTACTGCTCGACGGTCTCAAATTCAACATTTGCGATCTTGAGTCATCACATCTTGCCAACAGAGACGTCGATGACATTGACTTGCGTATCGATAAAAGCATCCCTCCTGCTCTGTTGTATGCTTGTCGGTTCTGGGACGATCATTTAGGAACATATTGATTTCGAAGTGGATCTGTTTGGAAAAGTTCGAGCTTTCTTTGAGAAGAAATTCCTATTTTGGTTGGAGGCGCTTAGCTTGACAAGTGATGTGGGCCTTACTTCGCCAGCATTCTTGGCTCTGAATGTGTGGTTAGCGTCTGGTCGAGGTGTGAGTATGATTGTTAATTCGATGAGGAAGGCAAATGACTAATAGCTAGGATCGCAGCAGGTGTCTCAGACAGAGCTGGATAAATTCGGGTTGTTCGTCAATGATGCGTCCGTGTTTGTACGGTATTTCGGGATGGCCATTGCAAAGAGTGCTCCGCATGTTTATCTTTCTGCTCTACCATTTGCGCCTACTCGTTCTCCGGTCTCCGCACATTATTCCAGCTCATTTCCTCGAATGCTACACGTGGAGCGTGGGCAATTGTCTGATTGGCCATCATCGGAGATGGTGATTTCAAATGTCGGGGGCAGGGTCCTTTCCATTGCAATCTCACCAGATGGCCAACGCATCGTCTCGGCCTCTTTCGATGGAACAATTCGGGTCTGGAACACCACGACGGGAGAGACGGCGGCAGGCCCATTTACTGGACACACTGATTCGGTCACGTCTGTAGGATTCTCGCCAGATGGTCAGCGCATCGTCTCAGGCTCGCGCGATCGAACGATTCGTGTGTGGAACGCCACGACGGGAGAGACCGCGGCAGGCCCGTTTATTGGACACACGTCTTCGGTCACGTCTGTGGCATTCTCGCCAGATGGCCAGTGCATCGTCTCCACCTCTTCCGATCGAACAATTCGTGTATGGAAAGCCAAGACGGGAGAGACCGCGGCAGGTCCATTTACTGGACACGCGAAATCGGTCACGTCTGTGGTGTTCTCACCAGATGGCCAGTTCATCGTCTCGGGCTCGGAAGATGCAACAGTTCGTGTGTGGAACGCTTTGACGGGAGAGACAGCGGCGGGCCCATTTACTGGACACACGGATTCGGTCTGGTCTGTGGCATTCTCGCCAGATGGCCAGCGCATCGCTTCGGCCTCTTTCGATCGAACAATTCGTGTGTGGAACACCACAACGGGAGAGACGGCGGCAGGCCCATTTACTGGACACGCGAAATCGGTCACGACTGTGGGGTTCTCACCAGATGGCCAGCGCATCGTCTCAGGCTCTCTCGATGAAACAATTCGTGTGTGGGACGCCACGACGGGAGAGACAGCGGCAGGCCCGTTTATTGGACACACGAAAGCGGTTTCGTCCGTGGCATTCTCGCCAGATGGCCAGCGCATCGTCTCAGGCTCTTCCGATCGAACAATTCGGGTGTGGAATGCCACGATGGATGAGATGGTGCCGCGCACATTTGCTGGACACACGGATCTTCGGTCTTGTCTGTAGCATTCTCACCAGATGGCCAGCGCATCGTGTCAAGCTCGGAAGATGGCACAATTCGTGTGTGGAACGCTACAACGGGAAAGACAGCGGACAGGCCCATTTACCGGACACACTGATTCAGTCAGATCTGTGGCATTCTCACCAGATGGCCAGCGCATCGTTTCAGGTTCGCCCGATCGAACAATTCGTGTGTGGAGCGCCGCAACGGGAGAGACGGTAGCAGGGCCCATTTACAGGACACACGTCTTCGGTATTGTCTGTGGCATTCTCACCAGATGGCCAGCACATCGTCTTAGCCTCTTTCGATGGAACAATTCGTGTGCGCAGCGCCGCGACGGGAGAAACCGGCGGCATACTTATTTACTGGACACACGTCTTCGGTCACGTCTGTGGCGTTCTCGCCAGATGGTCAGCGCATCGTCTCAGGCTCGGAAGATACAACAATTCGTGTGTGGAACGCCACGACAGGAGAGACAACGGCAGGCCCATTCACTGGACACACGGATTCGGTCTGGTCTGTGGCATTCTCGTCGGATGGCCAGCGCATCGTGTCAGGCTCTTCCGATCGAACAATTCGTGTATGGAACGCCACAACCGGAGAGACGGCGGCAGGCCCATTTACTAAACATACGGATCAGGTCAGATCTGTGGCATTCTCACCGGACGGCCAACGCATCGTCTCAGGCTCGTACGATGGAACAATTCACCTATGGAACGCCACGACGGGAGAGACCGCGGCATACTTATTTACTGGTCACGTGGATAGGGTCAGTTCTGTGGCATTCTCACCAGATGGCCAGCGCATTGTCTCAGGCTCGCACGATCGAACAATCCGTGTGTGGAACGCCACGACAGGAAAGACGGAAGCTATAGGACACGTCGACTTCACCGACCACTCCATCATTAACAACGAGGGGTGGATCTGTGGTAGTAAAGGTGAACTCCTAGTGTGGATTCCCCCAATACATAGGGCACACCTTCACCGCCCGAGTAATGTCTGGGTGGCAGGCGAGTATGAAACCCGTATTGACTTTTCTACTTTGTTTCATGGGCGCAATTGGACTACCTGTATTAACACTTAGATAGAACTTTTATGGTAATCCGTGTTCCTTAGGGTTTCCGGAGTGTAATGTAGCTTTCCCAATATGACCTCATCGAGACAGTATGGTCGGACAGCTTCGTCTTGGTGGTTGGGACTCGTTATATGAAAGCATACCCATATCGCCTCGGCAAGGAATCGAAAGACAATCGGTCTATCATAGAATCGTCACTCAGATGGAATCGGCGCTTTGTCGGGCAACATTTTCGGAATGTGTACTTCTGTCACACGTTCTGTATGGTGAGACCCTCGGACATCGTGATGCAGTATGCCAGTGGTCCATCGTACAGCTGGCGCTAGACAACCCAAAATGGCAGCTACCGTACATGCACTCGTGTGGTACCAATGAGACTTGGAGGAAGCTCCGCGGTGTTGCTTCCAATCATTGTGGACCAGCTTAATTCTTTTTTTTTCGGCTTGGCATCAATATTTGTTATCGGTGGCCACCGTGAGGGTTTTGATGGTCGCACGCTCTCGCTGTCTTTTACTCTTAAAGCCTTGAAGGCATGGGGGGGACCTGCAGATTGTGACGCAATGTGCTCAGTATATATACATACACGTCTGGCAGTCACTATGCAAGTACAAGTAGGTTCAACACGGGGGTCCTTCTGTGCGTTAGAAAGATGTGATGACCAACCTACGCAATTGAACCTCTGTCAGGAGGATCGCACACGATAAAGCGCCCTACCGCTCGCTCTATACATTCGGACTTCTTTGATAGAAGCACAAAGAGGATCGATCGAGAAAGATAGGATGTGGCTTAGTTCAGTGTACGAAGCAGTCAGCCAGAAGCCAATGCACTCTATACTCAAAGTGTTCAAATGCCGGATTCGCGTCGCTGTGACAATAGTGCCAGCAGCTGTATATCGTAAACAGATGAATGTAGTCGCGTCGTGAGAAGACTGCAAGGGAATACCCAGAGAAGCAGGCAACGTGTCAGATTACTAGTATTCACATCGTCACGAACCTTGCGAATGATTTTTTGGCAGTGGACATAAGCGGGTAGTAGGGAAAAACGAAGGACCAACTGTACATATTCAATTCGACACACATAGGACCCCCACTCGTGAGGAAGAACAAGAAAAAAAAAGGAAGAATACCAGCACCGGTGATAACATAATCGAAAAAAACACCATCGCGCCGTTTCGCAGCCTCGGGTAGAGAGATGAGTAGTGACACCAGCCATCACGAGAACACGAGCGGATGGACGGACTGGTGAACCTCCGCCTTCCCTTGCTTTCTCCCTTCTTCTTTCGGTAACTAGTCTCCCGCTTTTTCCCGCGCGCCTCTTCTGGAGCAGTGGCCGTTGTCCCAGCTTCTGGCGCGACCTACCCAGGCGCAACGTCAGTGATCCTGGAGCAGATGTAACCGTGTCCTTAGTGACGTAGTTTTTTGGGTGTCGGGAGGACCGAGCGACGGCCAAATCACCGCGGGCAGAGAACGAGAGAGAATCAGAAAAAAAAGAATTCACCGCGGAAAAGTTTGGCTCGGAATATTGGAGCACAGTCTTCTTGACATCTGGATTCGTCCGTGCAAAAGCTGGATTTGATAGTGACAGAGGCGGCGGCACTGTCGGCTGGTCAGGTATGGGGGTCGGCGTAACAGACAGTGAGGGCGGAACAGGTGTCGAGCCAAGGATCACGTGTGGGGTAGAGGGGGTGGGAAAGGGGGAATCACCAACGGAGGAATGGAAGAACCATACCAGGCGGCGACAGGAACAGAGGCACCTGGAGAGGGACAGGGAAGCGTGGCGGGGGAGGCCTAGGAGATGTGGGTACACAGGTTACGAATGAGACCGAAGTCAACGGTGAATACCCGGAGGCGTGTCGGGCATTCCTAGGAGTGAGACAGAAAAAGGTGCTGGGGGTGCTCCTGGGAAAGCTCCTGGAGGTGGCACACCAGGGAAGGCAGGAGGCGCACCTGGGGGGGATCATCTAGCATAAGGGAGTTGGAACCGGAGGTGATGCATGTGAAGGTCCACGGAGACGTGACGCCATGTCTGAGGTGTGGCAGCATACACCGGCACTCTGCTTCGTACCAGACGGGCGCAGGCGCGGGGGTCTTCCGCGGGTGCCCATGAGCGCCTTGTGCAAACTTCGAGTTGAGCACGAAAGCTCGGTCCTCAGAGAGTGGACGGTTCCTTGGCCGTTAGGTGGAGTGATAGGTCCCAGCGGTTGGGGTCCCGCTGCGATTTCCTTGCGGCGCTTGTAGTCCGAGGCTCCGCGACATCTGGGGTGGGAATAACCTCCGTGCCAATAATCTCAACCCCATTCCGATCACGTCCCGGAAGTGCGACTTCGATACGAAAGACTGGATACAGTAAATGGATGCTTCTCTTCTCTTCATTACCGTAGTGTGACTCGCCGGAGCCACTCAAAGCCGCCCGCGGCTTTCAGGCTGAGCCGAGCGGTCACAACACACTCACAACACGACTTCTCTTGGATCGCCGAGGCTATATCCCATAGGTCCGACTCCACAATCATCAGGCCCATTCCCGTTCGGCAGAAACGAGTTAGTTGTGGGTCAAACCCCTGACTGGTCTGTCACCGTTGCCGCCAAGGTTGCCACGCTCAGACTCGGAAACGCGCAGTAGGGTTGTGCCGGGCTTACAAACCACTGGACTGCTCATCTGAACTGGGAACCACACCTGTAGCATTGTTCCTTTCACGCCAAACGGTAACCTACCTGGGAATCTCTGCCTCATGATCTGGCCACCGCCGAAATTCATGCAATCACGTAAAAGTAGTCCTGGAGCCGTGTTGTCTTGTTTCGTCGTATCACTTGGTCATATCCTCCCCTCCGTCCTAATAAATAGCTCTACCATGTGGGAGTAACTTGGCTGGAGTCCCCCACTCTCTACGAACCTGGTCACTGTCCCTACCCGTCACTTGGGGTTTCCTTTGTCTCTGTGCCCATCGTACGTATACATGGGTAAACTCGAGCTCGACGAAGTCTCCTCCAACGGCGAGGCCGACCTTGCGCCTAGTACCACCCAATGCGATACCATTGTAACCGAGACGCGCTCGTCGGTATTCAGAAAAGTTTATATGTGCGTCTCTGTCTATGCAAAGGTGTTCCTGCTGAAAGGTTCGCTGATCGACGATCGTCGTGATAATCATCTCGTAGGTTTGTCAAAGGTCTCATCATACCCTTCGATTCGCCACCGCCCAAAGAGTGCATCGATGATGCCGGTTACATTCCAGAGATGACTGCAGGCTGGTTGAGCCTGCTAACATTTGGCTGGATGAATAGCTTGATGGCGCTCGGTTATGCGCGTCCTCTTGAAGCATCTGATCTATGGAAGCTTCAGGAGCACAGATCTTCGGAGGTCATCGCAAACGCTATTCTCGACTCGTTCGAAACCCGCCGCAGGAAGGCAGACGAATATAATACCCGTTTAGCCAACGGAGAGATCAAACCCCCTTTCAGATTGCGTCTCATTTCAGCGCTGCGGGGAGATGGCGAGGAACGGCTCAGGGAGTGGGTGGAGAAAGATGGGAGGAAAAAGCCCAGCCTTACATTGGCGATCAATGACAGCGTCAAATGGTGGTTCTGGCCAGGTGGTATACTGAAAGTTACCGGTGACACTACTCAAGTGACAAGTCCTCTCGTGGTGAAGGCGGGACCACTTCGTCTGCTACTATACCCTTTCTTCTTCTGACCCAAGTCCCCGTCTTTTAGTCCCTTATCAAATTTGCGACAGATTCCTACGTTACCCATCGAGAGGGACTACCGGCTCCAGGCGTTGGCCGAGGGATTGCTCTTGCAGTTGCCCTCGTGATTTTGCAACTTTTGGGTTCGCTCTGTCGGCAACATTTTATTTATCGTTCAATGTCATCTGGTGTTCTTATCCGCGGCGGCCTTATCACTGCTATCTATTCACGCTCTCTACGTCTGACCGCCGGTTCTCGGGCGAGGTTTTCTAGTGGCCGATTAGTCAACCACATCTCGACTGACGTCTCCCGCATAGATTTCTGCTGCGGACTCTTCCACATGTCTTGGACTGTGCCTATCCAATTGGGAATCTGTCTTGGTTTACTGCTTTCCGACCTTGGTCCGAGTGCTCTGGCTGGCTTTGCCGTCTTCATCATTCTTACCCCAATACAGGGCAAGATCATGAAGTCCTTATTCCGAATCCGACGAAGGACCGTGGAATGGACGGATAAGAGGGCAAAGTTGCTCCAGGATCTTCTCGGAGGCATCAAACTTATCAAACTTTTTGCCTGGGAGGTTCCCTTCCTAAAGCGTGTGGCCGGATATAGGAAGCGTGAAACGAGGTTAATCAGATACTGCGCCCGCTTCGTGTGAACTTTGGATTTGGCTGACCTTTCATATCAGCTACGTGCGGACAATGCTGCTGATTCGTGCGGCGAACATGGCATTGGTCGTATCTACTCCGGCAATGGCATCTGTCGTAGCCTTTCTCGTATATGCAGGTTCTGGACATCAACTTACACCTGTCGTTATATTTTCCTCGTTGACCTGGTTCCAAATGTTACGTTTACCCCTTATGATGCTACGTATGTTGCGCAACCTGTGGAACTATGCTTGTTTTGTGCTGATCCAGTCGCGTTCTAGCTCGGTCCTTGAATACGATTGCAGACGCGCGAAATGCGATTGGTCGTCTCCAGGAGTACTTCACAGCGGAGCTCATTTCTGAGACGCTTGCGCAAGACCCGAAATTGGAGTACGCTGTTGAATTTGACGACGCGTCATTTACTTGGGACGGCCCTCCACCAGACCTCAATGAGGTCAAGGAAGATAAAGGAAAAAATAAAAGTCGCAGTGATACCCACCCTAAGCCCGTACCCCTATCCGAACCGAAAGAGTTTAAAAGAGAGGTACTGTTCAAGTTGAAGCACATTGATCTAAGGGTACCACGTGGACAGCTCGTGGCCATCGTAGGAGCAGTAGGATCTGGAAAGACGTCATTGCTCCAGGGCTTGATTGGCGACATGCGCAGGACGGATGGGTCAGTTCGCGTTGGTGGATCCGTAGCATATTGTTCCCAGAGCGCCTGGATCCAGGTCGGCCATTTTGCTGAACTCAACAAACTCGGTGCACTGAATTTTCGAGCAGAATGCCACCATTCGCGACAATATTTGTTTCGGTCGGCCTTTCGAAGCAGAGCGGTATTGGAAAGCCGTACACGATGCCTGTCTGGAACCCGACCTTGACGTGCTGCCCAACGGTGACATGACGGAGGTCGGTGAGAGGGTACGCAAGAAACAGTATTTTCTCCCCTACGATACCGATGTTCGCGTGGCTCAGGGTATCTCACTTTCTGGCGGCCAGAAGCAACGCATCAATATATGCCGTGCAATTTACTCCCGATCGGACGTCCTGATCTTCGACGTGAGTGCTTCAGTTTCTCGTTTATCCACAAATTGAATTATATTTCATTTAGGACCCCCTCGCTGCTCTGGACGCTCACGTGGGAGAGTCCGTCTTCAACAATGTGCTGTTAGATAGCAGTTCAGGCGCTGCGCGGATACTCGTTACGCATGCCCTTCATTTCCTGCCCAAAGTAGATCACATCTACGTCATGGCCGACGGCCTCATCACCGAGCACGGCACATTCGACGAAATGATGGCGAATCGTGAGGAATTCGCACGCACCTTCGATGAGTTCGTTACGAAAGGTCAGACTGAATCCCAGGGAGAGAAAACCGTAGACGTTGAAGGTAGTGATGCTGACGAGAACTTCAAAAAGCGGCGGGCCGTAAAGTGCGGCGTGCAGCTCATGCGGGCAGAAGAACGCAACACCGGAGCAGTCAATGCCCAGGTGTACAAACAATATATTCAGTCCGGAAATGGCATTCTGCTCGTGCCTGTCATGCTTGTGACCATTGTGCTTATGCAAGTCTCGATTGTGCTGTCGTCGTATTGGTGTGTTATCTTTATAATGGTAGTTACTGGGGCGCTGATGAAAAGAACACCCGCAGGCTAGTGTGGTGGCAAGAACGGTACGTCTTTTCGTAACGCCAACTTGAGCTCTGGCTGATCGCTACAATAGCAAATGGCAACGATCACAGGGTTTTTATGTATGCGTCAGGCTATTAGCTTAATTAACTTCTATCTGACTATCCGCTTCCAGATGGGGATTTATGCGACACTTGGTGTCGGACAGGCATTAGCGGCGTTCCTCACTGGTACTGCCATAGCGTTTATCGGATATTCTGCCTCTAGGTGCATGCACGACGTACGTCTTTCAGGTTCCTTAGTTTTCCCTATTTTACAGTTGGGTAGAACGCCATCACCCGCGTAATGCTAAGTCCAATGTCTTTCTATGAGACCACGGTTTGCCTCTCGGATTTGTTTCAGCCATTTATCATTCAGCTTAATTTTGCGTCCAGCCGGTTGGCCGTATCATGAACCGTTTTTCTAAGGACATCGACACAGTTGATAATATGCTAGCAGGTACGCACCCCTCTGGCAAGGTCTATAGTCTATTCTGACTGATCTGATGTTTGCAGACTCCTTCCGCATGCTTATCTACACCTTTTCCACCATAATTGGAGCTGTCGTTCTAATTTCGATCTTGCTCCCATGGTTCCTTATTGCTGTCGCTGTCGTTTCTATACTCTACGCTATGGCTTCTGGGTATTATCGTGCGAGTGCTAGAGAAATAAAGGTACGTACCTTGCAAATTAGACGCGGGAATTCTTTCTAAAGGTACATGCAGCGACTAGATTCTATCTTGCGATCGTCTCTATACTCCCATTTCTCTGAGACTCTGTCGGGGATTGCCACCATTCGTGCTTATGGGGAAGAAGACCGCTTCTTTAATGAAAATCGAGACCGGGTGGATATCGAAAATAGAGCATACTGGATGACTGTCACGAATCAGGTGAGCCTCGCTTTGAGAGACCTCGCGCCGGATCGGTGCTAATTGTGAACTAGCGGTGGCTCGGTATTCGGCTAGACTTCCTTGGGACGCTGTTCATCCTGGTCGTCGCCGCGCTCACAATTGGCACGCGCTTCAGTATCTCGCCTGCACAGACGGGTGTCACTCTCTCATACATCCTTTCCGTTCAACAGGTAGGTCGGATATCTTTGCGGACTGAACCGCTCCCTCAGGTCGTTCGCTGTATTCTAGGCCTTTGGTTTGATGGTCCGACAGCTTGGCGAGGTCGAGAACAACATGAATTCTGTCGAGCGCATCGTCTATTACGCTCGTGACCTCGAACAGGAGCCACCACATGAGATTCCAGAACAAAAGCCCCCCACTCTGTGGCCTAGCAATGGGAGGCTCGAAATCAATGAGGCTGTTCTGAAGTACCGTCCCGAACTTCCCATTGTCTTAAAGGGCCTCAGCATGAGCGTTGAGGGGGGAGAAAAAATAGGCATTGTTGGACGGTAGGTCCCCACGTCCGACACCTGGTCTGTGCTCTGTTGAATTGTATCTCAGGACTGGCGTCGGAAAATCGTCTATCATGGTTGCGTTATTCCGCATCGTCGAGCTGGTGTCAGGCTCTATCAGCATCGATGGTATCGACATCTCCAAACTTGGGCTCAACGACGTCCGTAAAGCGATCTCGATAATCCCACAGGATTCCACGCTTTGTACGCGGAACTGATGTTGGCTGAGTGCGTCGGTGTTCTAACGAGTATTTAGTCTCCGGAACTTTGCGGTTCAACTTGGATCCGTTTGGACAACACGACGACGCACGGCTCTGGGACGCCCTTAGGCGCTCTTACCTCGTTGAGGACACTAATCGTATCTCCCCTGTGATGTCCGAAGTCGATGGCAAAGAGGAGAAGCTTGGAACAGGAGCTACGACACCGAACGCGACGCGCTTTACTCTGGACAGCCCAATAGAGGAAGAGGGTTCGAACCTGTCTATTGGCCAGCGTTCCCTCGTATCGCTCGCACGTGCCCTTGTCAAAGATAGCAAGATCCTCATTCTGGACGAGGCCACCGCGTCTGTCGACTACGAGACGGATCGTAAAATTCAGGAGACGATCGCTAGTGAGTTTCGCGACCGCACCATTCTATGCATTGCCCGTGCGTAGTTCGCTCTTTGTTTGCTGCCTTCTTCGGGGTGACTTTGCTTCCCAAGACCGGTTGCGCACGATCATCTCTTACGACCGCATTTGCGTGCTGGACAATGGCAAAATCGCTGAATTTGACGTCCCGGAGGTTCTCTATGCACAGGGCGGAATTTTCCGCGGGATGTGCGAGCGCTCGAGCATTACGCTGGAAGACATCCGCCGTGCCCGAAAGGTGCGGGGGGCTGGCGACAAGATTGCATTGTAAGGCAGCCGACGACCTCAGCAATTATTCACTCCGCTGAGGGATGAACCAGGTAATGTAGATTTAGCGACTCCGGAAGCGCCCTCCACAAAATGTTTTTCAAGCGAGTTTCACTTACCACTTGTGAGAACTCATGCTTTCTTGAATTCGGGTGTAGGAAATACAAATCGCATCGCGCCTGTGATGGGGAGTGCTACATATGGTAATTTGCCCTCAGGCGCACAAAAATGGATTCAAAAAAGAAAAAAGAAAAAAAATAACGGACCCATATCATACCAGTGCAGCCTGCAATCCTTGTTGTCAGCAGTTGTTCACTCACGACAATCACCAAGACAGTCACCAACGCTCAACCCGGACCAAAGCGATCAGGGTGTTTAATCAATCCATATAAATCGTGTATAATGCTATCTCGGGGAGGAGAACACCGAACAAAATTGGAAGCCAAAAATTGCGGGAGTTTAAGGCGTTGTGAATTCTTCCGATCCGCTTCGTTGGAGGGTCACGTTTACCACATACTGTACAACAAGGGGGCCACATACACTATTTGTCAACGTGTCAACAGTCGCACTGCTCCGAGAGTCAGTGCTCACCAAATGCGCCGGTTACGCCGGCGCAACGCCGATGTCCGATCGCATCCTTTGCACCAAGTTCCTTGGGTCGACGATCCACAGTGCAGCATGCTTCTTCTCGCCCACATCCCAGCTCCGCTGCACCTCGGCGTCATACCCACGCGCCCTCATCTCCCGCAAGATCGCCTTGACTCTCGCCTTGTTCGCCGTGAGCGTCGTCCACCCACGCACAGCGCCGCATAGTATGCTCTGGACGGTATGCACGGTCAGCTGCCCGCCATTCGCGCGCACGAACGCAGCGCGCTGGAGCTCGCCATCGCGCGCGGCCTCGGGCGGGGGCGCGGTCACGGTACCAGACGCGAGGAGCGCGCGACACGTCTGTTCGAGAGCGCTGAAAAACCCCGCGTGGGGTGGCCGCGTCTCGATTGATGCTGGTGAGGGGGAGGAGAACACGCGGATAGGCAGGAGCGGGAGGAATGCATGCGGGTAGCGTGAATGCGCCCAGTACTGCGATACTCGCTCGTTGAGGGATACCGAGTCGTCGTCGCCATCGTCATCTGTGAGGAAGAGCGCCCGCGCGCGGCGCTTCTCGTCTGGCCCGCCGTTCTTGGCGACGATGCGCAGGCAACGGTCCCGGGCCTCGGGCGTCGTCCAAAATTCGACACGAAGAGGGGCGTTTCCAGTTGGTTTCCCCAGATACGCAAGCAGCCCTTCGTAAATCTCTTGCAATATTCCTCTGCGCATCTCTCGCAACAACTGCTCGGAAAGCGGGCGTTGGCTATGACCTACGGCGCCATAAACGTCCTCTTCAATTGTATTCATGTTGTCACTACCGCCACCGTTTTTCGCACGTAGACGTGACCGCTTCCATTCCACGTATTCTGCGGATGGCATGAAACGCATATAGGCGGTATCTACGGTGTCAGGTAGTGGTGCGTGGGTGAGATCGGAAACAAAAGCGATCAAAATGGAGAGTTCGAGGTTGATTCGATGCGTCGGGACGAGTGTTGGGGGTAGTAGAGTGGGCGCCAAGTCCATCAGTTGGGTGATCGGGCCACGCTCGCCTAGCTCAATTAAGAGACCCATCTTACGCAGTAATTCGACAGTAAGCGCGATCCTTGAGTCATTCTCACACTCCTCGGTGGCGTCGGGGTCTATTCGCGTGAGGCGGAGGACAACCTCTGGAGGTTTGTTGGTGCCTAAGACGGGGTTGTCGCGTGCAGCAGCGAGGAGTGTACGTCCCATGCGCAGGAGGCTGTTATTAAACTCGGATTGCGCCAGTGATGGACCGACCATGTTATTATCTGTACCATCCTCGACCTCGGAGTCAGTGTCGATTTCGCAAAACTCTGCCAGGAGCCTTGCATTCTTGACACTGGCAGTAGAATCAGAAAATCACGAGGGAATAGATAGGAGGAATACGACATGCGTGTTGACTTGGATCCACGTGTGCCCATTGTTAGCGACGACATCAACCTTAATCCCCGCGGACTTGTGCTTGTCGGAGTTTTGGGTGTGCGCCTGTTTTCGTCCTATGACGTCGGTCGTAGTTGTCTTTTCAAAAAAGGTCTTTCCAATTGCAACTACGGGAAGTGGAGAGGACAACACTTCCTTCCACACAGCAATGAGGTAGGGAGCATTTGCCGCAGGTGGCGGCAAGAAGGCAGCGTCTGGAGCAGCCAGAAACTACGGGTGAGAGGAGACATTTGATTCATTTGGATGGCTAGTGAGAGGAGCCTCTGATGGCGTACCTGCTTGGTGACATCCAAATCTCGCTTGACTGCGTCTAGCAAAGGCCGCAGACCAGATATCTGATCGCTGTCTGATGTCGAGTCTAGAATGGGAAGATCGCTGGTCGCGGGTCGATAGGACGTAATAGATTGGTAGACGAGATTCAACTCGTCAAGTTGCTTTCGGGTCTCGGTATCTGAGTGTATTATTGGCATATCGATCGATGGAAGGCCGCACACTTTACGCCAGAGATCTCACGGTCCAGTTCGCTCTTACCGTTTCTCCGCTACTCAGATTCAAAACCCGAAATCCCCACACAAAGTCCTCACCAACGTAGTAAGGGAGGGCAACCTAGAGCAGTCTGGACACCAAGCCTTATAATAGTCATAGTATGAACACTGAAAATGCAAGGGAAAAGTAAAGGGAGGAACCTCTGTGGCAGCTTGAGCATTGTAGCGAGTAAGAGTTGTCGACCCAAGGGGAAGTGTAGATAACAGTAAGAGAAATGATGATAGGAAACACGACCGAGACGCGGACACGGACGCAGACGCAGCGCAGACGGGACTCGGAGTCGTTGACGCAAAAGCAAAATACTGTGCTGGACCCTATGTTCGAACACCTACCCCATGGTCGGACAGTCACAGACAGTCACGCCTGCCATTGGAACTCCGCTCAGCCCCATGCTCGGCCAGCCACTCGCTCAATTGCTAGTGTGGGGGTGTGGAATGTACGGTGTCAACGCATAGGAAATTACAGAGATTATATCTTATTAAGCACTATCGCAAATCTATTGGAATGTATTGTAGTAATAATATGGCTGATACATGTTGAAATGAGGTGTAGTAGTACCGGGGTGAACACTTGGTTGGGGGTGGTGAGCGTGTAAGACCGGAGCCACAACTTGAAGAGGAGAGCAATTGATGTCACCTGGTGGGTGCTGATGGATGCGGTGATTGGGTGGGAAAGGAAGGGAACTGAAGACTCGAATTGAGCCCCGATCATGGGCTGAAGATGTGGAGGGTGGGAAGTGGCAACTGCAGATGGAGGGTGTTCGGGGTGGGCCAATGCACTAACTTCATCCTCTTGTTGTCCTTCATTACTACTAGATGCAACGGGGCCTTTCCTTTGAGTGGCACGAGTAGGTATATCAAAAGTACCTGAGAACCTTGAGTTGTACTTCAACTTGGCATGCTGCTCAAAGTGGGTCCTCTATCCGGGCCAAAAGTTCAGCGTTGGTACCCTTATAAGGTACACTAATGGCAATTGGAGTGCTTATCACATTGCTCCACTTTCCGCCGTCTCGTAGCTGGCATCCTAGACTCGTAACCAGTCGTTCGAATGAGGATGGGTCGCAAGCGACTGGAGGATCCTCGATTCTCCGACTGGTGTCGTTGGGGCAGAAATGGGGGGGTAGTATTGAGATCGAAGGGCTGTCAGGAAATTCTTCATAGACGCGCTCTGTATGGTAGGACGTTCCCAATAAAGTAGCTGGGTTTCAAATGTCATCTACATCTGAGATATTCGATCGGGATGCGATCTCTTTGACTTCGACGCAACGCGCGCTGCTTTGGTGTCCGACTGAGCAATGTCTATAGAAACTGTTCACACCGCCCCCGAACTCTCTCAATGGCTCGGGATCGTACGAATGTGCTCTGGTGGTGATCTGCGTGAATTGGTCTCCATGCTTGGGCTTCGTGAACGTCTGCCTGCTGGATTTCTGGATACCCTCGACGAGGATGACCTGACGATCTGTTACCGGGCAGCTGTTATGTGCTATGGCGTTACTGGCTCTGCTCAAGTACCTCGTGAGATGCAACTCAAAGCAGTTCTTTCCGACTATCATGGGAAGGATACTTTAGTTTCCGCGGGCACTGGAAGTGGCAAGACTTTGCCAATTGCCCTTAATGTCCTTCTCGATGACCCGGATAATCGACTTGTTACTGTGATGCTCTCTCCCTTGAAACGCCTTCAGGTAACTCAAGAGTCTGACTTCAACACACGATACGGTATATCTACGGTTGTTATAAACGAAGATACTCCAAGAGAGGACGCATGGTGGACTGTGAGTCGGACATCTCTTGTTCTTGTGTACAGATACGATCCGACAATTGTGTATAGGAAAATGTCTGGAATTACAAACGGCGTACTCTTGGACAGGCTCGGCTGCTAATTGTGACAGTAGAACAGCTGTTTAAGTCTCGAGAAGGACACTTACCTCGGCTTGCTATCCTCCTCAGAAACCAGTCATTTCAAAGGCATATTGTGCACGTCGTTGTTGATGAGGCCCACAACATCCACACTGCTGGTCTATCACACTATGGACTTGATGCCTTTCGCCCAGCGTGGGGTCGTCTGGATGAACTGAAGGCAATACTTCCTCGGGCTGTGCGATGGGCATTCCTGTCAGCTACCTTCCCACCACATATACGTGCAACAGTTGAAAAGCTCTTGCGACCGGGTTATACCTCCATTCACACGACCTCTAACCGTCCAAATACAATATATGCAACCCATGAAGTCATAAACAGTATCGAAGACCTTCAAAATTACGAGTGTTTCCTCTCGTGTCCCTTTGCTTTGGAATCTCAGCCACGCGTTCTCATCTTTGTAGATAAGAAAGAGCTGGCATGCCGGATTGCTGACCATTTAGACTCTTGTCTTCCATCTGACTATCGGGACAAGGGTATTGTGCGGCATTACCATAGCATGATGTCACAGAAGTACCTGCAAGTCGCTCACAAGGCCTTTACAACACCATCTGGAAACTGTCGTATTTTGGTGGCAACTTCAGGTCAATCTGTGGTGCGTGTTCCCATTCTACTCGTCACAGGGATTGTGCTGATATATCTTAGGGTGTTGACTTCCCGGATGTCAAGGTTGTCTGTACTGCTGGTCTCCCTGGCACCTTGGTCGACATATTGCAGCGTGGGGGTCGTGCCCTTCGCAATTCAGACGAGGACGCTATACTCATTGTTTTCTATGAACCCTGGGTCCACGAAGTCTCCATGGATGAGTATAATGATGGCAACCTGCGTGACCCTGACCGCCCTAGGGCTCTGTTGAAGCCGAGTTCGCAGCGACGTGAACGTGCACCATTTTCCTGTCTCAAGCTTGTGAAATCCACAACATGTCTCCGAGCTGAGTTTGCTGCTTACTTGGATGACACTTCCCCAGCAGGTACTATTGAATCTTCGTACTAATGAGGTTGATGTTTCATCTTTTTTCAGCACTTGCGCATACAACAACAGTCTGCTGTACTGCTACAGGTTGTGATGGTCCCCGTTTTAGCATCCAAGACCTCCTCCCCGGGAAGCTTGCAGTTGCCCCTTCACCCTCTTCTACTATCCAGAAACCCAGACGAACACACAACACTTATCGCCCTACTCAAGAACGCCCATTTCTGGAGTTCCGTCTCACTGAGTGGCTGAAACTCGAGTATTTGGCAGATCCATTCCGCTCTATCCGCCCACCCGAGCATATACTCTCAGAAACACAGAGAGTGACACTGGTACGTGCCGATCCAAGAAAAATCAAGTCTGCACAAGATATAACGGTGCTGGTGGAAGAGTCAGCTGAATGGGAAGCCGAATGGTCTGCAAAGATATTCGAGGTTATCACACTGTTTGATAAAGAGTACGCATGCATTTCAGGGCAGTTAACAACAAATCGAAAGCGAAAGCGTGTAGCACCTTAGTTATACTGTCTTTAATCCTCATGAAGAACCGAGAGTTCCTCAGATGGCTCCAATTCGTCTACATCCGTGCCTTCCAAAACTTGACATGGAGCGATGTCATCGACCTCGGGTTAACTTAGACCTCCTTGCCTCATATCAGCAAGTTTCTTATTGAACGTCGCCAATGAGGATGTGTGAAATTTCCTAAACCCAACTGTGAGGAGGTCGACAACAGGGTGTGCACTCAAGTTGGCTTCACGGTTGGCGATCATACTCTGAAGCTCAAGTTCCTTCGCTTTACTTGCAATCCGCCAGACAAGTGCAGACGTATCAACGTCTGTGTGAGTGGACCCTCGGTAACCAGACTTCAGCGAATTGGTTACTTGCTTCTTCACCAACTGGATGTAGTTGATCCCAGCAGCGATGTTGCCGAGGCGGTCCCAGTTGGAATAAATTCCCTTGGCTGCGAATAGTGTCTGTTACCATGACCATTTAGCCTTGGTAGATAGTTGATATGGAAGAAATATGAACTACCTTGAGATATCGAATTAAGTGTTCGATGTTCATGTC
Source organism: Lactarius psammicola (assembly GCA_025769895.1). Lineage (NCBI taxonomy): Eukaryota > Fungi > Basidiomycota > Agaricomycetes > Russulales > Russulaceae > Lactarius > Lactarius psammicola. Next base: position 53,442 of record WTXK01000149.1, read on the forward strand.
GATTCCCATGGCATGCCCAGGAAGACCAGAGGGGTTCACCAGCATGTTGTCACGTACAATGTCACTTTAGCACGATATGAGACGATCACAGATCAGAGACGCGAGATGAACAGAGTTGGACGTACGCAAACGCAGGAGTCCAGACCTCCTTGATGTTAAAGATGAGATGGAGTATTTCCATCGAGTAATTATTGGACCCAGAGCCACGGAACATACATGCAAGAGTGGGTAGGATGTCTTCAATTCGCCCAAAGTCCCCAGCAGCAATGGCACCAACCAGTTCTGTGACACAGAGGAGATCGCGTGTTAGCAATACAGTATTGTGGTGCACAATGTCGATTGTTGGCTTCGTAGATTCGACTCCAGAGACCAGGTCCTTAGGTGGCACCTTTGAGTTTAACTGCTCAAGAAAAGGTTCCGGAGAGGTGTATTTCTCAACAATCTGAAGTGCGCAGTCAAGTAGGTCACCAGGTGTAGGACCAGCATTAGCAAAGTCATCGAGCGATGAGCAGTCACACTCGTTGTGCCATGCATTGAGAATGAGACCATGGAGTATCTGGGTCAGAGCAGATAGCAGTGTATGGTAGTCAGGATGCTCGCCACCAAGTCGAGTCTTCTCAATAACAGCAAAGAGGTGGGTCAAACTGCCCACTTGATCTAGCGTACCCTGATGAGTCTCAAGAATGCACCAGAGTAAATTCATCGTCAAATGGAAGCTACCAAACCCCAGCTGAAATATTTCGCGACGTTCCCAAGAAGAGAGGTCTTTCCGGCGGATCTGTTGAGCACCCCGAATTCGCGCATTTGTTAACTGGTCATTGAATGTTGGGATGGCCATTTTGTCAAGATCATCCGGCGAATGCTTTAACTGTACCAAGTATATGTCATCGTGTACTAAGAGGTTGCCATCGACACTAGCTTCTTCAATTGTGGATGCCTGGAGAGGGTGGAAAATGGTCCTGTGCCCTAATGGAAGAGGCCTCCGAGGTGGATGCTGGAATCTTACATCGGATGCTTGAGTTTCAAACCCCTTCACGTATTTTGTGAGAATCTGCACGATGGTGATAGCTGTCTGCAATGTGTAAGACTGCCTGGCCTGAGATGTTGCCCGGAGATCAGAAATAACCAGTGGGGAAGAACGTCGAAGATTTTCGACCAGAGGCTTGATGTCCATGTCCTCCGCACGAGCGTTGAGAAGCTCATATATCACAGCAAAGGTACCTGACTGAACCTTGCTCATAGCACTGGGGCCTTGTTCGACGAAGATCGAGCTTGATATATTGATATTGTCATATGCTAGGGCATGAGGCAGCAACGAAGCAGCTTTTGCCCTCTCAATAGAGCGATCTGCCAGAGCCTGGACCATAGCTGCAATGCTAGGATACGATACTACAAGACAAGTCCGGTGCAGGACATCGATCATTTGTCTCGATGTTCCACAAGCCCAAGCCTGTAGACCAAGACCAATTGGCACCTTTGCAGAGTTCCTGGAGCGTAAGAAATGAACCTGAGCCATGATAATAAGAAGTGCTGTAACACGATTCTTCGATTTTGCGGACTTAGGCCTAGTACTAGAGACTTTTGATTCACCAGCAGCTTCCAAGATAGACTTTAAAGTAGGTGTAGTATCGCGTGCCACAGGTCCCATGATATTGTGTATGTCCCAGTGCTCGATAAACTCCGGAGATACATCGCCTGTGTTCATCCGGAGATGGGGTTTTGCTGCATCCATTTCAGTGTGAACCCTTTCGCAGACCAAACGAAGAGCATGCGGGAACATCCACTCTGAGACAATAGATTGACCCTTTTTGTCTTGAAGCAATCGATCCAGGAGGCCAACAAGCTTGGCGCGGTTCTTCGGCGAGAATAAGGCATTTCGAAACCCTTCAAATTCTCCATTGCCGTCGATGATGGTCATGAGAAGATCAATGGCGGTGAATTTGAGTGCTTGAAGGTCCCGCAATACTGTCAACAAAGATCCTTTGCGATGGGACTTGGGCCTTCGCTGACGGGGTATGGGACCACCAATTGACGGAACCATCTCAACATCTTCTATTTCATCTATTGGACATTCCCATGGAACAGAAAGCGACATAGAAGCGATGGAAGGGGTCCTAAGGTCGCTTCCAAAGCCACAGTCCTGAGATTCTGGTTGATATGTACTTGCAAAAGGCGAACACAATGAAGAGCCCTGGGACCGAACCGAAAAATAGGAACTTGTATTCGAATGGCTAGAAAAGCCACTTTCTAATGTACCGGGTGTCATACTAGGAGGGGTAATCTGATCTGTACGTGGTGATGGAAAGACGCTGACCTCCCTAGAGGAGAAAAAGGATGTAAGTATCCTACACAATACCGGATTAATCAAAGACACAATACCTGTGCTCAACCGCAACAGGAAAAACACTCTGGTGAGTGTCTAAGGTTGCACGTCCATGACCAAGCACATCATGATCGTTGATACCCACAGGGACACCATGACGTCCTGAACTCATCCCCGCTGCTGGCATGTTCATATGTACGATAGGGGGCTCAGTAGTCCGCTGTATGGTACTGCCTGAGTGAACAAATACTGGCCCTTGGCTCCTAGATACAGCCCCAGCCATCCAGCGCTGATGTAGGTTTCGAGCCTCGGCAAAGCTCCCAGAGACCGCAAAGCAAGACTGGACCCCACCAAGTTCCAGTGGATCCGGCTGAGAATCGTGGGAGCTAGAGACGTCAAAGGTAGGCTCAAGTGAGTAGACATAGTTTCCAGGTGTTTGAGGTGTCATGTTGGAGCCACAGAGTAACGCGTTAAAGTACTACTAACAGTAGACGCAGACTTAGAGATACACAGACGCGTCATACACGTGACACACAGTTACCGGACGAATGGAACAGATTCACGATTGTCCGAATTTGGGTTTAGTAGGTACACTAGATTCTGATTGTCTCAATTTGGAGTATCCTACTGTACAGGGACATTCCTATGGAAATTCCCTCGATCGGATGTCGCTATACCCCCTTTTTGAGACCAAGTGTACCGGTCGCTCTATCGAGCGGTCCTAAGCGCAGCCGGCACCCCCCATAGAGCGAACGGTCACCGGTCTACTGGCATCCTTGGCAGTCACTGAGTCGGATCCAAACGCCACTTGTGTGGCCATTTTTGGAAGGCTCGATCAAACTCCGACCACGGAATCGGTCAACAAGTGTGACAAGCAGCCCAATCTCGTTTTTTGCGACACAATGGGATTTTTATTTTAAAAACACTTGGAGCATGTTAAAACATGGTACTGTATAGTGTATATTTGATTTTATAACAATTGGACAAAGGGTGAGCAAGAAATTCGAAGTGTCCGACCATGGGGTAGGTGTCCGAACATAGGGTCCGGCACAGTACGGGCAATCCGGGCCCGCGAACCATTCACAACATGACTAAGCACCACGCGACAAAAGTCAATCAGTCAAGTCAAGCTGGTCAAGCACCAAGCAAGTCGATAATGTGCAACAAAGTCGTGAGGCGTGAGTAGGCCTCTGCTCACTGCCAATGCCAAAGCGGTTGATGATGCTGATACTACAAGCGGGAAAATAGCGCTAGTGTGGTAGTCTGATCTCCTGCTAGACTATTGCATTCTCTCGAGTCTCTCCTCTCCCCGTTATCATACTTTCTCCAATCCGTCGGCGCGTTTCTTCTCATCAATAACGTCAACCGCCCCATGATCCTGCTCTCTAGCTCCCCCTTTCAGTGACTGTTCGTGCCCTTCTGACTTTCCATCTGATGCATCTGCCCAAGCATCTGCCCCTGCCCCTGCTGTTGTGTCGCCAACCGCCATCTCTTGGTCTGGCCTCGCACGTGCACCCCTTTGAATGGTGTTCCGTTTTAGCGAGTATGCCTTGATGAACAGAACTTCGCGATCGCGATCGCATGTCAGAAGACTTCCAATTAGACACGATGTATTCCGGCTACTCACCCATGATGAATCCCACGCCGACAACAGGGGTATTGAAAGCCCATATCGCGCTAATCGACTGCGCGTAGGCGTGGAATAATCTGCCTTCTTTCGGGTTGCTACAAAAATGCGGCGATTAGTCCAAAGAAATAAGAAGTAGTAATAACTGTCAAAGGTATTTACTGGCAGATGTTGGAGCTTCCGGGCATTTCTGGCAAGCGCTGCAGGAGAGGTGTCGAACCCGCTGAGGTTAGGAATTCTATCGATCTTCCTCTTGAGAATGCTTGTATAGATCGCCTGTCCAATGGAAATCCCAACAGCGCCACCCACAGTCCTGGATTACAAACTCGGCGACGGATGCAACCACGTGCACAAGGTCCGCTTACCTGAGGAAATTAAAAGCTCCTGTGGACGTGGCCATGTCCTTGAGTGGCATTGCGGCTTGCAACGCGATGAGTGGTGTCTAGAAGCAAATGAGCAACCTTGAACGCGCAAGGCCGTCGCCATACCTGGAACAGACAGCCAATGCCAACGGCAGCAATCAAGAGATAAAGCACCTTCTCCGCCCTTCACCAGAGAAGATCAGTCGGATAAGTAGTAGAAAAAGCATGTCCTTACGTGTTGGAATGATCATCTAGCGTGGTCATCAAACCCCACCCGAGAATCAAAACCCCCCAAGAGGTCCAAATTATGCCACGATATGCTCCCAAGCGAGTAACAGTAATGCCCGCGACTGTGGATACTGCAGCGTTGCCGAGGGAATACGGGATCATCCTGGAAAGCGTGTCAAGTGGGAGCGAACACACAGTCAGACCTCCCCCCGGGGAGGGCCTCACCTAATACCAGCACCGGTTGCAGATGATCCAAGGACTTGGAAATAAAGAGGAAGGTAAAAAGCACCTGGTAGAATAAGACTATCGCAAATGGGGTTTGAATGGAGTTTACCAGCAAAGAATGTAACAGCGTGGAGAAAGCACGTAATCAAAATGATCCCCGTAGTTCGTGTCTGTGCTGCAGCATCAGCAAACGGTTGTCCCCTGTCAAAACTGCGCAAACTAACTTTAAACAACCGAGGAGGAATGATGGGTGACCGGGTAGTCAAAATCTCGTTTATCGCCGCGAGGACCAATAGCATAGATCCGACACAGAGGAGTGCGATCGTTTCGGCCGATGACCCTTTAAGATGAATCAGCTAATAGACGGAGTCACATAAACCGGACGCACAGCTGGTTCCACCTTTGTTCAAACCAATAAGGACACAGACGACGCCAGATATGAGCAAGGCCAGGCCGAGAAAATCGAATTGGCTTAAGTGTTGTCGCAGTGACATTCCTTGATGTGGATTCAGGTTAAGGAAAAAGAACAGTATGACACCAGCGATGCCTCCAGTGGGTCTACGATATCAATGAGAAACAAGGTAATGACGGAAGCTGATTCACGCGCACAAATTGATCCAGAAACACCTGGGAGAGATGAACATGTCTCGGACGTCAGCATATACGAGCACAGATGTCTTCTTACCATCTCCACGACGCACGGTCAGAGAGAACACCCCCAAGGAGAGGCCCAACCAGGCTTAGGATGGAAAAACGTCAGGAACTTGGGGAAGATCCGAATTGCAAAATATAAACCCTGCAATACCCCAAGTCGCACCAAGCAAGCCGGCATATTTTCCACGACTTTGGGAAGTGAGCACGTTAATGGATGCAATACATAAGAGCGAGAGAATTAAACATACTCTTGCAGAGAAACGATGTCGGCGATAGTAGTTTCAACGAGTTGGATGATACCGCCCCCACCGATGCCTTGGATAGCGCGGCATATGATTAGCCAGGTCATGCTTTGTGCAGCGCCACAGAGGGCAGAACCCAACTATTGACTTGGCGTTAGCGGAAGGAGGACGGGTAGATACTGTATGACAGCAGTATCGTTGTTGGAAACTTACTAGGAATATCAAGATGGCAGAGTAAAGAACTGGTTTTCTTCCAAAAAGGTCAGACAGTTTTCCGCATAGAGGGGAGACTGCGCTAGCGGCGAGCAGATACGCGCTGACAGGGGTGGGTGATCAGCATTGACGACAGAAAGGGAATGACGAATAATATATACCTGCCAACCCAGCTGTAATTTTTCCCACCGCCAAGATGTTCGACGATAGTGGGCGTTGCTGTACCAACGATGGTCTATTGGAGGCGATTCGTCGGCGATTCCAGGATCGCGACAAAAGAACAGATACCTGGACCAAAGCGGCCATGAAAATGCAAGCCATGAGACCAGGAAAGACTATCCAGAGACGATTATACGGGAGAACATGCTGTTCGGCCGCAATCCAGGAAGCCCCAGCTTTTGTTTTCTCTTGGGGTGATAGCGGGTTCTTGTCATGGGAAGGTTGCGTGGTCGTGGGGCCGGTGTGTTGAGAGGGAACCGACATCAGTATGGCAGACTAGAGGGAACGGGGGGAATTGGTTTAAACTTGGAGACCGTCCAACAGAAGGGTCAGAACGAGCGAACATTGAGCGGTTCTGTTTTGATTATTGTACCCCTGCAATTGCAACCGGAGGGGAGCCTGGCACTTACCTGGCGCTGGTCATGGGGTTACCACATTTGTCCGATACACGATGTGGAGGCCAGCTAGTGGCCCAGTCACAGCCAGCCAATTCGTAGCACATAGTCCCAGACACAGATAACCTGACGTACACCGCGGCAACTGCACGGCACCAATGCGGCACTGGTCATGGGGTTCCCACCCCTATACAGTCACGGCCCGTGTGGAGGCCAACTCGTGGCCACCCGATAGCAAACTACCTCAACGGGCAAACCAGTTACACTGACAGCATGATTCTGTCTTTACACGAAAAGATTGTGAAAAAGTGATGACTAATACATAAAGATTTTACAAAATCCATATTCAGAAAATTATTGTAAATGGACTTTAAGTCCATTCAGGGATTATCAGATGAGAAAAACTGTGAAAAGACTTATCAATTATATATGCAAAAGATATATAGTTTATGTTGCAATTGTCCTCAAGAAAAGCTGTGGCATGAATTTAAAGTCTTTCCACAATTTCTCAAATACAAAAAATCCCTGAAAAGACATAAAGTCCATATCTGTCACACCTGTCACACACTTTTTCACAGTCCATTCTGTGGCCACATTCAGAAAAGATTTAATGTTTTTTCATTGAAAAATAATTTAACAATTTCTGTGACACAACACTTCATGTAAAAATTTAAAAGTTATCCACAAAATCAGTAAGCCAGTGGGTTGCCTGAAACTTACATAATATACTATTTAGAGAAAATATCCATAGATAATATATTCAATAAGTGTCGGAATTAGAGACGCACAGTGTCAGAGTGTCAGAGTGTTAGACAGTCAGAGAGACAGTCAGTCAAAGTGTTAGAGTGTCAAAGTGTTAAAGTGTCTGAGTGTCTGAGTGTCTGAGAGTCAGAGTGTCAGAGTGTTAGAGAGTCAAAGTGTCGGAGAGTCAGAGTGTTAGAGTGTCAAAGTGTCAAAGAGTTAGAGTGTCAGAGTGTCAGAGTGTCAGAGTGTCAGAGTGTTGGAGAGTCAGAGTGTCAAAGTGTCAGAGTGTCAGAGTGTCAGAGTGTCAGAGTGTCAGAGTGTCAGAGTGTCAGAGTGTCAGAGTGTCAGAGTGTCGGAGAGTCAGAGTGTTGGAGAGTCAGAGTGTCAAAGTGTCAGAGTGTCAGAGTGTCAGAGTGTCAGAGTGTCAGAGTGTCAGAGTGTCAGAGTGTCGGAGAGTCAGAGTGTTGGAGAGTCAGAGTGTCAGAGAGTCAGAGAGTCAGAGAGTCAGAGAGTCAGAGAGTCAGAGAGTCCAACAGTCAGAGTGTTGGAGAGTCAGAGTGTCAGAGTGTCAGAGTGTTGAAGAGTCAAAGAGTCAGAGAGTCCAACAGTCAGAGTGTCAGAGTGTCGGAGAGTCAGAGTGTTTGAGTGTCAAAGTGTCGGAGAGTCAGAGAGTCAGAGAGTCAGAGTGTTGGAGAGTCAAAGTGTTGGAGAGTCAAAGAGTCAGAGAGTCCGACAGTCAGAGTGTCAGAGTGTCAGAGTGTTGGAGAGTCAGAGTGTTAGAGTGTCAAAGTGTCAGAGTGTCAGAGTGTCAAAGTGTCAGAGTGTTGGAGAGTTAGAGTGTTAGAGTGTCAAAGTGTCGGAGAGTCAGAGTGTTGGAGAGTCAGAGTGTTGGAGAGTCAAAGAGTCAGAGTGTCAGAGTGTCAGAGTGTCAGAGTGTCAGAGTGTCAGAGTGTCGGAGAGTCAGAGTGTCAAAGTGTCAAAGTGTCAGAGAGTCAGAGTGTCAGAGTGTTAGAGAGTCAGAGTGTTGGAGAGTTAGAGTGTCAGAGTGTCAGAGTGTCAGAGTGTTGGAGAGTCAGAGTGTTGGAGAGTCAAAGAGTCAGAGAGTCCAACAGTCAGAGAGTCAGAGAGTTGGAGTGTCAGAGTGTCAGAGTGTCAGAGTGTTGAAGAGTCAGAGTGTCGGAGAGTCAGAGTGTTGAAGAGTCAGAGTGTCAGAGAGTCAGAGTGTTGAAGAGTCTGAGTGTCAGAGTGTTAGAGTTGGTGAATTCCGCCTCATTCTCACCCGGACCGTTTCGGGCCGGTGCTCCTGTGACCAAATGCGCAAGCTGCATCTTTGGTAGGAGCAAGTGTTTAGGCTAAATCTTTGGACATCCTGGGGTTTTGCACCTTGATTACCATACCGCCTTGCTTCCCATTCCATCTCTGCTTCATTCTGTTATGACTTTGATTGTTATCAGGACACCCTTCGGATCAAGCTTGAGCACGCCGAGCCTAGTACCACGAGGACGAGGGCCACAACGCTTACAACATCTCTACCTTGATCCTTTACGATTAACCCCCTGTTTTTATCTCGGTTTCTGTATCTCACAGCTCCTACGATACGACTTTAAAGTTTGTGGCCTCAGTTTACGACCCATGACATGATCACCTTATGACACACTGATATTCGACTCTGATGTCTTATGATACTTTATGAACTCATGTTTACGATTTCGGACTGGCAAAGTAGTATAAAATGTATTACTTCTTGCCTCAAATTGACCACCCAAGTTGTTCTCGAAAACTGTCTGACTTCCTTGTGCTTCGCTACCTTAAAACTTGATCCTCATTTCTCTCGTCTCTACCGGCACACATTTTCACGTGATGCGTTTCATCACACCATCACAGTGTCTCTAAGAGTGTCAGAGTGTCCAACTGTCAGAGTGTTGGAGAGTTAGAGTGTTGGAGAGTCAGAGTGTTAGAGTGTCTGAGTGTCTGAGTGTCTGAGTGTCTGAGTGTCTGAGAGTTGGAGAGTTAGAGAGTCAGACACAGGGGAGCACCACCCTTGTACCCACACCCCTCCATTCGCATGCAGCCTTTCTCTGGATTGTGCCCTGCTCTTCCCCATCCCACCCCACCCACATGTCCTCCAACCTTTGCATGTATGCTATGGGCACAGAAGGGGCAGGGGGTGGTGTGTGCAAGGGGGCCACCCGGAATAAGGGGTGGTGCAACCCAAACGGCAAACAGCCCAGGGGGTTGAGATTGTACGATAAGCTATGACTTGGACAGATATTTATGATAACCATACTATATGTGATTGGTTACCTACCTTTCAAGAGGCGCTTTAAAGCCCTTGTGTATATGTATATAAGGTTAGCCAGGCTGTGCCGTAGTCCGCAGCTTGGTCTTCTTGAATTTACTCTGCCTTCATCCGTCCTATCTCTCTTCATCAGTCTAAGTCTCGCACTCCTTATCATAGGAGTCTGCCTTGTCATCATTGTCTTCAAGTCAGTATTACCCTCTGAGCAGGGTTTGCTGTTATACTCCAACGATCACGTGCCATCGAGGCCATCACATTGCTAAGTCGTTTCCAGTAGCGTCGCCGATATTTGCTCAAGTTGAGCCATGTGCCAGTAGACACGTAACACTGTAACAAACAAAATACCTCAATTCACCACACCCCCACAAGCGTGATGCAGGCCAAGGGTGTTTGTGTGTGCCACTACCTTCCACTTAGGTAGGGCTTTTGTGAGAATATCGGCAACCATATCTTCAGTGGGACAGTATGAAAGCTGGAGTGTGCCGCTGGCGGCAACCTGTCAAATGAAGTGGAAGCGTAAGTTGATATGTTTGGTGCAGGCGTGATAGTTGTTGTCAGTGGCAAGCTTCAACACAGCTTAATTATCACAGTACAAGGAGGTTGGCATAAGAAGATGAGGGAAAAGCTCAGTTATGAGCTTGCATAGCCAAATGGCCTCCTTGGCCGCGTGTGTCACTGTGATGTATTCCACCTCCACTGTCAACAGAGTAATGAGCTCTTGCTTTCTTGAGCTCCAGGAAATCACACTGCCATTGAATAGGAAAGCATATCCCAAGATAGCTTGGCGATGCTGCTGCGTTGACCCATCTGTGTCCGTGAAGCCTTCCAGACCATGCCATTCACCTCTGTAAGTCAATTGGAGCGCCTTAGTACTGGCCAAATAGCAAAATACTTGCTTCACTGCTTCCCAGTGAGCGAGGCTGGGGTTGCTGAGAAACTGAGAAAGTGTGGACACCGCAAATGCAATGTCTGTGTTACGATTTCTTGCCTTGCGACGTACTGCTAAGGGGACTTCTCATCATTTTCCCTGAAGTTGACGCCACGCATCCCTCTATCCATGGATTCCTATCTTTGCGACTCTTTCCCCTGTGTCATGTGACTTGTCTCGATTCCCGCACGCCATGTACGTCATGGACAGCTTTGTCTCTGTTATCTTTACTATCTTTCCCCTCGATGTCACCCTACACCCAGACCCCTCACATGTCTGCCTTTATGGACAGCCTCGCTTCTTTAACTCTGACTTCCTTTCACACCTGACGTCCCTTGGGACTTGCCCTTTGACTGATAAGGCCTTACGCCTCTACGATATGATGACTGCTGACCCTTACTATACGTCACACCATGACTGTTGCCTGGTCCTCTGACCACCACGTCCACAGACACATCACTGATAGTTGACCTAGGCCTGCGTCCTATCTCTGATATCATACGATACCCTTCGCGCCCATATGATCCTTATGGCGCCATCTGTTTACCTGACTATGTGGCCCTGTTGTTGTCTCTTTGGGCTTGTACTAGTATATAGGTCATAGTCGGACTGGCTTGTACTGCAGTTCTGACTTCTTGTGTAATACCACATCAGTACTCGCGAAACCCGTCTTTGACTTGCCCTTGAGCTTAAGTCTCTTGCTTGCCTTTGTGCCTGAGCTCCGTTTTCTCTGACTAAGGTCGATAAGCTCTAGAAGCTAGTTCGACTCTTATTCATCCCCGAACTGAGTCTTAACCGACTCGCTCTACCAGAACCCTTGATAGTCGACTTAGAAGTACATGTCGTACTTAACGCCCCCATGGTGGCGTTACAGTCTGGATGCGTGGCAATGGCAGCATACATGAGACTTCCTATAGCCTCATGGTACAGAGTCCTCTTCATACACACAGCTTCATTGGGACTGGAGGGCAAGTGGTCGGTGGAATAGACAAGTCCTGGGGCCATAGGTGAGCCATAAGGCTTCACGTTGTAAGGCCAGCCTGAGTGCTGAGCCTGAAACTGGATATTCGACACAGCCACACCTCTTGCATCTCATATTTTGTCTTCGTTTGTACCTTACCATTTTCGTTTAGCACTTCGCTTTGTTCCCCTTTTGTGCTATCCTTTCCCCTTTCCTTCTTTAGCTTAGTTAGAGGCTTTGCATTTAACAAGTACAAGTCGTTTGAAGAAGAAAAATAGACCAGAGAAGGCTCGTATTGCCCACTTTTCCCCCCTTCAACTTATCGCGTGTGAATTCGACTCGAGTCAGGCCCAAACAAGGGCACTCGAAATCGAATCTATTCGTCGTCTTTTGCTTGATCTTGCTGCCTCAGACAGCATCACTTTGTCTCCAGTATTGTCTCTCTCTCCCCCTCTCCTCTTCCCTTTCTCTTGGAGTGGAACTCCCTCCGCCTTTGAACTCACTAGGACCCTCACGTCCTTACAACATCAGTGTTACGTGTCTACAGGCACGTGGCTCGACTTGAGCACTAGGATCGGCGACACTACCAACGACGACTTAGCGATATAGCAGCCCCCTCTTGGCACGTGATCGTGGGAGTATAACAGTAAGCCCTAGTCGTGGGACAATACTGACTCAAAGACAATAATGACAAGGCAGACTCCTAAGAGCGCAAGACTTGCTCCGATAAGGATAGAGCGAAAGAGAACAGGGTAGATTCAAGAAGACCAAGCTGCGGATTACGGCGCAGCTTGGCTAACCTTATATACATGTACACGAGGGCTTTAAAGCGCCTCTCGAATGGTGAGTAACCAATCACGTACAGTATGGTTATCGTAATAGTCCGTCCGAGTCATAGATATCGTACAATAGTCGACCAATCACATACCTCGCCCTTATCGTACAGTACTGGGTTTATCAGAACCGTTATCTGTGAGTCACGTACCACTTATCACATGTCGAAAGTCCGGGGATACGGGCTACCTGGAGCCTCGCGTTGTAACAGTCAGCCAGTGCAAAATGAGCAAGAATGGAGTTGACATAGGACACTTGTGATAGGGAAATGGTACGCGCAGCTTGGTCACGCATGACTTTGATGCCTAGGAGCCAGTGCAGAGGCCCCAAGTCCATTAGTGTTACGTGTCTACAGGCACGTGGCTCGACTTGAGCACTAGGATCGGCGACACTACCAACGACGACTTAGCGATATAGCGGCCCCCTCTTGGCACGTGATCGTGGGAGTATAACAGTAAGCCCTAGTCGTGGGACAATACTGACTCAAAGACAATAATGACAAGGCAGACTCCTAAGAGCGCAAGACTTGCTCCGATGAGGATAGAGCGGAAGAGAACAGGGTAGATTCAAGAAGACCAAGCTGCGGACTACGGCGCAGCTTGGCTAACCTTATATACATGTACACGAGGGCTTTAAAGCGCCTCTCGAATGGTGAGTAACCAATCACGTACAGTATGGTTATCGTAATAGTCCGTCCGAGTCATAGATATTGTACAATAGTCGACCAATCACATACCTTGCCCTTATCGTATAGTACTGGGTTTATCGGAGCCATTATCTGTGAGTCACGTACCACCTATCACATGTCGAAAGTCTGGGGATACGGGCTACCCAGAGCCTTGCGTCGTAACAATTAGGGCATAGCAAGTGTTAATCTTGCTCTTGTACTGAGTAACCAGCGTGCTGGAACTGCCCGTAAAGACATAATCGTCTACATGGATGGCTAGAATTAGGATGTCTTTGCCAATACATGCAGAGAACACCCCAGGGTCTGCCTGGCTGACTGAAAACCCAAGATTAGTGAGCACGTGTGAAAGGGTATCATACCACTTTTGCCCCGCTTGCTTTAATCTGTAAAGCAACTTGCAAAGCTGCTTCACAGTGCTCCTGTCGCTGTCATAGCTGGGTGGCAAATATATATAGATCTCTTCATTTGTGTCCAGCTTACCATTGAGGTACATGCTGTTGAAATCAAAGCTCTTAATATCCCAATTGAGGTGTGCAGTGATAGTGAGGATGAGCCGGAAGCTGGCCAATTAAGCAACAGGGGAGAAAGTGATGAAATAATTAATCCCGTATACCTGCATGAAGCCCCGAGCGACAAGTTGCGCCTTGTATTTGTCGATGCTCCTGTCAGCCTTGTGCTTGACATGGAAAACCCATTTCGACCTGACAATATTCTTGTCAGACAGGTGCGGCACTGTAATCCATGTGCCCACCTTCTCAAGGGTGGACATTTTGTGGTCCATCACTTCTTTCCAGCAAGCCCAGTCGAAGTGGGATTGCGCTTCTGTGAGTGACTTGGGATCGGCCTCTCTGACACTCTAACACTCTAACTCTCTGACACTCTGACTCTCTAACACTCTGACACTCTGACACTCTGACACTTTGACACTCTAACACCCTGACTCTCCGACACTCTGACACTTTGACTCTCTGACTCTCTGACACTTTGACACTCTAACACTCTAACTCTCCGACACTTTGACACTCTAACACTCTGACTCTCCAACACTCTGACACTCTGACACTCTGACTGTCAGACTCTCTGACTCTTTGACTCTCCGACACTTTGACTCTCTAATGCTCGGACACTCTGACACTCTGACTCTCCGACACTTTGACACTCTAACACTCTGACTCTCTGACACTCTGACACTCTGACTATTGGACTCTCTGACTCTTTGACTCTCCGACACTCTGACACTCTGACACTCTGACTCTTCAACACTCTGACTGTTGGACTCTCTGACTCTTTAACTCTCTGACACTCTGACACTCTGACACTCTGACTCTTCAACACTCTGACTGTTGGACTCTCTGACTCTTTAACTCTCCGACACTCTGACACTCTAACATGTCATGGACGCGTATTATTTTCCCTATTTTTCTGTATTTTTACGGATTTACTTGGGCAAGATATAAGCGGCCAAAGTACTTAAGTTTCTTATCATTAGATATGATAAGATGGTTAGTCACATGATGCCAACATGTGCAACTTTGGGTCACGTGATCGTGGGATACATCATGTGATGTTATTTGACTGTGTGACAGTCTTGCCGTCTTGGACTTCTATTGTTATAAATAACAATAGCGCATGTGCTTGTTGTGATTGGCTAGAATGTAGTAGAATACAATAGAACGCTTACTAGAGTAGTATTACGCGTTGTACTAGGATTTACTCAGCAGATAAGGAGGCCGCGTCATCAAGTAGTCATAGCCGCTTAGTGTGCATCAGTCAGCACAATAGATAAGGGCTATTAATAGATACGACGCGTCAGCGCATGAGTCATTACAATTACTAGAGTACTTAGTAATACAATGAGCGCAAGTAGTATATAAACCCTGCTGTAGCGTCCTGAGTAGAACCAACTTGTCCTCTTGGTTCTTACTCAGGTATGCATCCTCCCTTGTACTTCTCTTTACATTGCTAATGCAACTTGTCCTCTTGGTTCTTACTCAGTCTGTCGCCGCGTGAACCTTAGCCTGTGACCTTGTATAAAGGTCTTAAGTTGTGCTCACCCTCCGCGTCGTCTACAGATTCTGGGCGTGATTTATCTCCGCCCAAGGCTTGCGTATCCAACCTCGGCTAGTTCGCTTCTTCAAATCTTTTGTCTTTCATCTCAAGTTGTAGCCGATTGGACTCCGCTACATTAGGACAAGTTTATCCTTCGTCCTTTCGCATTCTACTTTGCTTACCGGCGAAGTTCCCTTTATCCCTCTAGGTGGTTGACGACCATCAGTCCCTTATTCACACACCTCTTCACTACCGTGTGGCTGCACCTACGCAGATTCCCTTAAACTCATATTCCGAAGTGGTAACGTCTTAGTGTCCGTAAAATCGGCATAAGCGTTGCTTGCCTTTAGGATTGTATCTGGTCATCAGTGCAATCTTGGGTACCGGTGTCAGGAACTCCCTACCATAGGAGCTAAGCCTGCATTGGACTAAGGGGGGCCGCTCTTTGAGCGCGACAACTGTACGGGTCCGAAGCACATAGTGTTTGAGAGCGCGAAAGCGTGAGAGGCAGCCAATAGGTCGAGGAGACTGCGGCAGACAGCCTTGTGTTCCTGAATAAATTCATATCATCTTTCCTGGTGGTTTCTTTATCGCCGTCGCCTCGCGCAGTGTGAAATATCACTGTGTATTGGTCGTACTTGATAGAGCCATCCATTCGCCCTCGACTTAGCGTTTCGCGGTCGTTGTATCCTGTCGTCTTTATACCACCCCAGTTTTCAAACTGGTTCGTTTCTTATCCAACCTTGTCGAGAGAGCCCGTCGGGTCTTTAGGAGGAGACCATCACCCAATTCGTCTCTTATTGTGTTAGGAGCTGCCCCGCAACCACAGCGCACTCCTTCACCCATTATCTTTACACCTCCATCCCCGACTCCTTCCTCCACAACTACTCTTGGTCACTTGTACACTCCCAGTACAGCGACCCTCGTTGACGAACCATACCCCGCTGATCGTTTCCAAGTACAGTACTTGGCACGCAACTGGATTGAAGAACTCGTCCAGTCCCTTTATTATATCCCTGAAACCGAAGCAGATCTCCGTCGCCACTACGGTGAAGACCTAGTTGGAGACTCCGGTTTCACAGTTGACGATCTTGTGGAATTCGCACGCGAACAAGTCCCCCGCTTATCCCCTCCCCCATCCATACACTCAGTAGACCGTGGCTCCCAAAGGGAAGAAGAGAGCACAGCAAGCTCAAGCACATCTTCCTTCCACTCAGTACCAGAAGTCCAAGTACAAGAGTAGAGTCCGTCTTACAGACCAAGAGTTATCCTTTGTCTCTCGTATACAGGACTGGGACGACCTCTCTGCAGACGAGCAAGCTCGTTTACTTGACGAACAACGTATAGCCACATCCCCTACTCAATTCCAACTAGACAACGCAGCAGCAGACGCAATGTCAGCACCTGCTCCCTCTGGTTCTGGATCCGCACCCTACAGCCCCCACTCCTCTCACTCTTGATAATGTGCTTGCACTTATCAATCAACTCGGTCATGCCATGGGCGTCCTGACTCAGCAGGTCACAGACCTGACGCAGCAAGTCGCTGCGACAGCTGCGGCCCCGCCACCTCCTAGAGGAGGAAAGAAGGACGTTGTGAAGCGCCCCGATTCATGGGACGGCAAAGGAACAAGTGCTGAAGCAAGGCACTTCCTAGCCGCCTTCAATAACTGGGCGTTTGCACAAGAAGACAACATGAACCGGCAAGTCGCCGGAACATGGCAGAGGCTTAGATGAGAAATGGATAATGGCTGTACTCAACCTGATGGAGGGAGATGCCCGTACATGGGCTCTACCTTATCTGGAAGAGTATAAGGCGGGAGTGTTCCCTTTCGGTGGGGATTACACCGAATTCGAAGCGCAATTCCAGCGCAGATTTATTCCACTTGACGTACAGGAAACAGCGCGGGAGGCGCTGAAGCATATAAAACAAGGAAAAATGTCGGTCGCTGAGTATCAAGCTCAGTTTGACCAACACTCAAAGCAGACTGGGTGGTCTGACCCCGACCACCACACCCGATTCTATGACGGCCTAAACAGCCGTATCAAAGACGCACTAGCTCTCACGAGCATGCCCATCTCAACCCTGACGGAGCTCCGAACTGCTGCACGCAGTATCGATCAGAGGTTGCGACAAAGAGACTCCGAAAAGAAGGGGGGTTCGGCTACGCAGCCGATGAAAGCAAGAGACCCGGACGCAATGGATATTGATGCGTCTAGGCAGCAATCATCGGAGGCCAAGACCCGGGCCACCTACCAAAAATTTATGCAGGGCAAGTGTTACGGGTGTGGTAAGACAGACCACACAAAGAAGGATGGAAACCACGAACGCGACGTTTGCAACCATTGTGGCAAGACAGGCCATAGGAGCAACGTCTGCATGATCAAGTATCTGGGGAAACCAGGGAAGGGCAAGGCGAAAGCCGCTGCCACCTCGGAAGGAACCAGCCCCATCCTCGTCCAGTACTGCGGCCAAAGTAGCGGCCACTCCAGCCAAAAAGGACTCCCAGGCAGAGTTATTGGCAAAGTTAATGGAGCAATTAGAGAGCCAGAAGGCGGAGATCGCCGCTCTCAAATCGTCTTTTTAGATGTGGGACTTGTTTCTGCTGCGGACAGTCCCAGTGCAGATACGTATGAATGGACTAAGAGTATTAGTGCCTCGGTTTCGGACTTATATGTGTCTCATGACCCGTTGTATGCCTGTAAGTTAGATAGTAGTGTTGTTTCTCCTGTTTCCCTTGTTTCGAAAACCACATCTACATCTGCCTCTGAGATGAACATTGTATCTAGTGTTTCTTCTGCTCCACATGTAGCAGTGCCGCAAGTGATGAATTCTGATGCAGCACTTTCTTCTGTAATTATTCCCGAAACTAAACAAAAACATAGTCATTTTCATGTCTCTTGTTATTTATCTGGTCGTCATCGTACTGTAAAAGTAGCAGCTATGGTAGATTCAGGAGCAACTGCGTTGTTCCTGGACAAAAAGTACGCTGACCGTCATAAGATGTGGCAGGTTCCATTGGATCATCCCATTCGACTCTATAATATCGATGGGACTCCAAATGAAGCTGGTAGTATACCCATAAAGTATCTCTCGTTCTCAAGATAGGACAAGACGAAGAAAAGTTTGACTTTTTAGTCACTAGTCTTGGTCCAGAGAACGTGATTTTGGGTCTACCTTGGCTTAGACATCGGAACCCCCACATAGACTGGCAAGCAGGTACTATGCGCCTCAATTCCAATAGTGGGGATACTGCCCCTGAGGAACTTGAGGTAGAGGTGACGCGCATTATGGCGAACCGGATGGAACGCCGCCGTCTCCTTGCGGAGAAAGTGTTGGACCACTCTTCAGATGAGGTTTATTGTCTAGCTGGCTTTACCTATTCGCAAAAGATTGCAGAACAGCAAGCAGCCGCTAAACCTAAGAAAACCTTTGAAGAGATGGTGCCTATACACTATCGTGACTTCGCAAAAGTGTTCTCTGAGGAGGAATCCCAGAGGCTCCCTGAGCATCAACCATGGGATCATGCTATTGATCTTGAACCAGATGCAGTTACGCACTGGAAGGTCAAGACATATCCTATGTCGCCTAACGAGCAAGTGGAACTCGACAAATTCCTGCAAGAGCACTGTTTCTAAAGGATACCTGGTCCCATCTAAGTCACCGATGGCCTCCCCAGTATTCTTTATTAAAAAGAAAGACGGAAAGCTTCGTCTTGTGCAGGATTATCGTCGTCTTAATAAAATCACTATTAAGAATCGTTATCCACTTCCACTCGCGGCGGACATTATCAATCGCTTAAAGGGAGCAAGGTACTTCACCAAGTTTGATGTTCGTTGGGGTTACCACAACATCAGAATCCGTGAAGGCGATGAATGGAAAGGGGCTATAGCAACCAATCGTGGTCTATATGAGCCAAAAGTAATGTACTTTGGCATGACCAATAGCCCAGCAACTTTCCAAGCCCTCATGAATTCAGTCTTCGCTGATCTTATCGCACAAGATGAGGTAGCAGTCTATATGGATGATATTCTCATCTATAGTAGCGACCTTAAGCAACATCGCAAAGTTGTACGCGATGTTCTTAGTCGTCTACAGGACTACGACTTGTACCTCAAACCTGAAAAGTGCGATTTTGAGAAGCAAGAAATGGAGTACCTCGGGATGATAATCCGTCCTGGAGAAGTGCAGATGGATCCTGGCAAGATCTCTGCAGTAAGGGATTGGCCTACGCCCACAACTCTGAAAGAAGTCAGAGCTTTTGTCGGGTTTGCCAACTTCTATAGGAGGTTCATTAAGGACTTTGCTAGTATTGCACGTCCTCTTACATGACCTTACTAAGAAGGACACCCCTTTTCACTGGCATAGTGAGCAGCAAGCTGCCTTTGACGGTTTAAAGGAACGCTTCATACAAGAACCTATTCTAAAGGTGTATGATCCACAGCTTCCTACTCGCGTTGAAGTAGATGCTTCAGGCTTTGCTACTGGCGGTATAATGTCTCAAAAGTATCCAGATGGTCTCTGGCATCCAGTTGCGTATCGCTCTGAGTCTATGAGCAAAGAAGAGCGCAACTATGAAATCTACGATAGAGAAATGCTCGGCCTAATTCGTGCTCTCGAAGATTGGAGGCACTTTTTAGAAGGCATCTCCTTTGAAGTGATCACCGACCATAAGAATATGGAATGGTGGGCAAGCATGAAAGACTTAAACAGGCGCCAAGCTAGATGGGCCTTATATTTAAGTCGCTTTGCCTTCAAAATCACTTATAAGAAAGGAGAACATATGCAAGCCGATGCATTAAGTAGATTCTCAAGAGACCATGTGTCTGATAATGAAGACAACCGCCAAGTCCAGGTCTTAGGACCTAAGCATTTCCTGGCTGCTGCACAAAGCCATTTCCGCCCAGAAGTTGACTCCCTGGGAGATCGCATTAAGTTCGCATCTTTAAGAGAAGCTGAAGTTATAGAGGGTCTTAAAAGTATTGATAAGACCGCTCCTAAAGCTCTCACAGATGGAACTGCGATGTGGGAGGAAGACGATGGATTCGTTTATTACAAGGGTAAATTATATGTCCCTAATGACAGAGCCTTGAGAAAGGATGTGGTTAAGTCATGCCACGACTCTGTTACTACTGGACACCCTGGTAAAAACGGAACCATAGAGCTTGTTAGCCGCTATTATTGGTGGCCACGCATGGGAAGTTTTATAACGTCTTATGTCGAAGGATGCGACAAGTGCCAACGCTATAGAAAGGATATTCATCCTAAGGCACTTGTTCAGCCGCAAGAAGTTCCTGAGGGTCCTTGGCAAGTCATTGGTATCGATCTAATCGGACCATTGCCAATGTCTAGGGGAAAAGATATGATTCTGAATGTAGTAGACCACTACACAAAGCAGATTCATTTATTCCCTGTGACCTCTCAGATTACGGCTGATGGAGTCGCATCTATATTACTTCGAACAAGTCTTCCCCTTGCATGGGATCCCTAAGAAAATCATAAGTGATAGGGGACCCCAATTTGCTGCAAGGAGTATGCGTGCCCTCTTAAAGCGGTTAGGAATAGACGCAGGTCTTACCACTGCCTATCACCCTCAAGCTAATGGACAGGTAGAGCGCAAAAACCAAGAAGTAGAAGTCTACTTGCGCTTGTTCATTAGTAAGAGGCAGGATGATTGGGTAGACCTGCTTCCTACAGCAGAATTCGTGATAAATAGTAGGCTCAACTCAGCAACGGGTACTACACCCTTTGAGCTACTATATGGCTATACGCCTGATTTCACAATTCCTGCTGGTAGGCCTACGGGTATTCCTACGCTCGACAAGCGTCTTCAGCATATGCGTTCCTTAAGAAAGGACGCTGAGGCAGCACTTCGCTTAAGTAAAAAGCGAATGCAGACAGACGTTGAACAAAGAACTAAGCCTTATAAGTTCAACGTTGGGGATAAAGTCTGGTTGCAAGCTAAAGCAAATAAAGATACATCAGCAGTCGTCCAAATTGGGTCCTAAGCAATTAGGTCCATTTGAAGTCACTGAAGTTAGAAGTGACGTCGACTATAAGCTTGCACTTCCCCCTGCATTAAAGATCCATGATGTATTTCATGTTGATCGCCTCAGCCCTTATAAAGGGAACGAAGTCAATGGGCAAGAGCCGCCTCCTCCTGAGCCAGTCACCATTCAAGGCGAGGAAGAGTACGAAGTTGACCACATCAGAGATTCTAAGATGTTTGGTCGTACTCTTAAGTACCTCGTAAGATGGAAAGGCTATGGAGAGGGCGAGGACACATGGGAGCCTAGCAAAAATCTAGAGCATGCCCCGGATAAAGTTAGAGAATTCCACTCTAAAAATCCAGGTGCACCTAGAAAAATAGAGGCACTCATTTACGCGTCCTTGCCTTGGCAAGCTTCTCATAAGTACACAGAGGCCAACGCGGACGTCGACCCTTAAGGAGGGGGGTGATGTCATGGACGCGTATTATTTTCCCTATTTTTCTGTATTTTTACGGATTTATTTGGGCAAGATATAAGCGGCCAAAGTACTTAAGTTCCTTATCATTAGATATGATAAGATGGTTAGTCACATGATGCCAACATGTGCAACTTTGGGTCACGTGATCGTGGGATACATCATGTGATGTTATTTGACTGTGTGACAGTCTTGCCGTTCTCGGACTTCTATTGTTATAGATAACAATAGCGCATGTGCTTGTTGTGATTGGCTAGAATGTAGTAGAATACAATAGAACGCTTACTAGAGTAGTATTACGCGTTGTACTAGGATTTACTCAGCAGATAAGGAAGGCCGCGTCATCAAGTAGTCATAGCCGCTTAGTGTGCATCAGTCAGCACAATAGATAAGGGCTATTAATAGATACGACGCGTCAGCGCATGAGTCATTACACTTACTAAAGTACTTAGTAATACAATGAGCGCAGTAGTATATAAACCCTGCTGTAGCGTCCTGAGTAGAACCAACTTGTCCTCTTGGTTCTTACTCAGGTATGCATCCTCCCTTGTACTTCTCTTACATTGCTAATGCAACTTGTCCTCTTGGTTCTTACTCAGCCTGTCGCCGCGTGAACCCTTAGCCTTTGACCTTGTATAAAGGTCTTAAGTTGTGCTTACCCTCCGCGTCGTCTACAGATTCTGGGCGTGATTTATCTCTGCCCAAGGCTTGCGTATCCAACCTCGGCAGTTCGCTTCTTCAAATCTTTTGTCTTTCATCTCAAGTTGTAGCCGATTGGACTCCGCTACATAACACTCTGACTCTTCGACACTTTGACACTCTAACACTCTGACTCTCCGACACTCTGACACTCTGACTGTTGGACTCTCTGACTCTCTGACTCTCTGACTCTCCAACACTCTGACTCTCCGACACTCTGACACTCTGACTCTCCGACACTTTGACACTCTAACACTCTGACTCTCCGACACTCTGACTCTCCAACACTCTGACTCTTCGACACTCTGACTCTCCAACACTCTGACTCTCCAACACTCTGACTCTCCAACACTCTGACTCTCTGACACTTTGACACTCTAACACTCTGACTCTCTGACACTCTGACTCTCCAACACTCTGACTGTTGGACTCTCTGACTCTCTGACTCTCTGACTGTTGGACTCTCTGACTCTTTGACTCTCCAACACTCTGACTCTCTGACACTCTGACACTTTAACACTCTGACACTCTGACACTCTGACTCTCCAACACTCTGACTCTCCAACACTCTGACACTCTGACACTCTGACTCTCCAACACTTTGACACTCTAACACTCTGACTCTCCAACACTCTGACTGTTGGACTCTCTAACTCTCTGACTCTCTGACTCTCCAACACTCTGACACTCTGACACTCTAACTCTTTGACACTTTGACACTCTAACACTCTGACTCTCCGACACTTTGACTCTCTAACACTCTGACACTCTGACTCTCAGACACTCAGACACTCAGACACTTTGACACTTTGACACTCTAACACTCTGACTGACTGTCTCTCTGACTGTCTAACACTCTGACACTCTGACACTGTGCGTCTCTAATTCCGACACTTATTGAATATATTATCTATGGATATTTTCTCTAAATAGTATATTATGTAAGTTTCAGGCAACCCACTGGCTTACTGATTTTGTGGATAACTTTTAAATTTTTACATGAAGTGTTGTGTCACAGAAATTGTTAAATTATTTTTCAATGAAAAAACATTAAATCTTTTCTGAATGTGGCCACAGAATGGACTGTGAAAAAGTGTGTGACAGGTGTGACAGATATGGACTTTATGTCTTTTCAGGGATTTTCTGTATTTGAGAAATTGTGGAAAGACTTTAAATTCATGCCACAGCTTTTCTTGAGGACAATTGCAACATAAACTATATATCTTTTGCATATATAATTGATAAGTCTTTTCACAGTTTTTCTCATCTGATAATCCCTGAATGGACTTAAAGTCCATTTACAATAATTTTCTGAATATGGATTTTGTAAAATCTTTATGTATTAGTCATCACTTTTTCACAATCTTTTCGTGTAAAGATAGAATCATGCTGTCAGTGTTACTATAACTTCTTTACATGTCACCTGACTTATCCCGTGACACTATTCATGAGTCCAAGAACGTTAGGTGTCCAAGAACGTTAGTTACTGGTTCAGAGATGGTATTGTTGTAGTCTTTGCAACCCCAACCCCTCCTATAGATGCACCTCACAAGACTCGAGGAGAATTTCAACGAAGAAACGCCGTTTCTTAAAAATGAAGATACCCAACAGAAACCGACGTCAACGCCGTTGCCTAGAACCCAGATCGTGATTCTCCTCTCAGTATGGATCGCTGATTCAGTTGTGTCCCACTCCATAGGCCCTTTTTTCAATCAGGTGTAGTCTTAGCCCCACTCTATGAAACGTACAAGGACCTAAAGTATTTAACGTGATCTACTTAAGCTTATCCGAGAGCTTCCAATCGTTGGAGGCGATGGGAGAAGGGTGGGGTACTATACAGGAATCATAGTATGCTTCATTTGTTTTATTATCATTCAGAGGAGCTCGTGCTAAACGGTATCGTAGGTGTCTTTGCATCACGCCGCTCAGGTTATCACCACGTTCTACTGGAACCGCCTATCCGACCATGTTGGTCGCAAGCCCGTCCTTTTATCATGCCTTGCTGGCACAATTATTTCGACCATCGTATTTGGTCTCTCCCGCTCGTTCTGGATGCTTGCCCTCAGGTAATTTCCTTTCTGATCTTCGGGGGGGGGATGGTCTACAAACTTGAAGAGCGTAGCCGCTTCTTGCACGGCGCGCTGAAAGGGAACATAGGTGCCCTGAAAAGCCTGATGGCAGAACTCACGGACGAAACTAACGTAGCGCAGGGATTTTCGATGCTGCCAGTGGCTAGGGAGCTAGGCTACATAATTGGGTTTGGCACGTCTCTCGCCGCCACCTTCGTTCGCTAATACTGTTTCTTGGATGTGTAGTCCTCTTATTGGTGGTATCTTATCCCGACCGCAGGATCGTTGGCCAAATCTATTCTCCCACCCTTTCTGGTCCGAATGCCCCTACTTTCTGCCATGCTTAGCGGTCTCTGCCTTTGCGTGCCTACCTTTCGCTATTACTGCGATGTACTCGGAAGAGGTTCGTTCCCCGCTTTTGAGGAGAAGAGTCGGATAACACGTCACACAGACAGTGGAATTCAACCGTTCGATGATGCTCCAGGATAATGCGCATATACCTCAGCAAGGAGGATCAAGTGACACTCTGGACACATCGCCGTCAAGGAGGGGCAAGGACGAGCCTCCACCTCTGCGTTGTGTGATTACAAAGCCGGTCATGATCTCAATCGCTATCTTTGCGACTATAGTAATCCTCGACAGTGCAGCGACTTCACTCATTCCGCTGGTCTGGTCGACGCCGATCGAGTTTGGAGGGCTCGACCTAAGTCCGGCATCTATAGGATTGTGGATGTCCAGGTACGGGTGGATGAACGGCATTTCTCAACTCGCCTTCTTCCCGTGCGCCGTGAGTCCCTTGGGCCTGCGGCGCGTCTTCGTTCTCAGCGTAGCCGCATGCGCCGTGATTTACCCCATGTTCCCGTTTGAGAACCTCGCCTTGCGCCGTGCCGCCGGCGGTTCAAAAATGACCGTATGGGTCCTCGTGGCATTGCAGCTGTTTTCTTTGAGCGTTTCTAGAATGGGATTCAGTAAGTCCTTGGCGGCACTCCTGGGTTATGCGCTGGGGTTGAAGATCGAATTTTTTTCGTTCAGGCGCTGTGTCCATGTATGTAACTTCGGCCGCACCCGGCAAGCGGTTGCTAGGTACTACGAATGGCCTTGCGCATACGGTGGCGTCGGTCCAGGGTACAATCGTACCGGCCGCTACGGACTGGCTCTTTGCGTTCTCCGTCACGAATGATGTCCTGGGTGGAAACTTCGTTTATGTCGTGCTCGTTAGCTGGGTGTGCATCGGGTTGTCCGTCGTTGCACAGCTCCCGAGGGATGCGTGGAACTATAGAGCCTGATAGGTACCCTGAGATAAGGACTAAGGACTGTCTACATGTACGATTTAGTAGAGTTATTCAGATGTCAAGTAACGGTGAGTTCTGTCGCCGTTATCTGGAGCAACTCAAGGTAAAGGATCAGTTTTCTGGAACTCCACGTTCGTGGTGTCGCCTTATGGGTGTTTATCATCAAAGGCACCGATAAATACCTCACGCATTTGGTCATTCCCGACTTGTCGAGTTCCCGTCGACAAGTCGGGTAGGTCACGCCCGGCGCTTCTGTACTCCTACGGAACAGAGGTTACGTAAATACAAATTGGACATTAGTGCGAGTGAACAGTGCTGCTGGAGTCCGTGCATCAATCACTAGGTCCGAAAGCCCACTCTGGGCCATTGGATTTCTGCTGGTCCTGGTATAATCGTGAAAAACCCAAACTGCTGGCCCAATATTGCGTTATTACGCACGGCGCAGATACGCAAAAAAAAAACGAACATGTCAAGAGACAGCCCGAGCCGAAGATAGCAAAATATCGAACGCCCCGACTTCACTCGAGAGATCGTCAAGAATTCGTGATCCTATTAGTACACTCGACGTATCGTTACACTACCGATAAATGATCAACACCTTGCCAAAGTCGCCATCGCCTGAACCTCCCCCAACAGCAACCAGCCAGCGTTCCAACGCTGGCCATCCGACTTCGAACTGGCAGCACAACTCATCTGCGTGGTGCTCGCCATCGAGGAGCGGCACCAGCGCAGCCGGATATGCCAAAGGCTGCGAGGCCAGAACAGGCGCGGCCGCCGCCGTGCCCCCATTCATCTGGGTTTTCATTGCAGGGGAAGATGGCGAGCGCGAGAGTCTCGGACGCACGACATGCTGCAGACGGGGCTCGGTCGCTGGCGCCGCTAACGCCTGCGCGATCTCAAACAGAGACGCAGGCATGGCGGTCGAATGGCGCCGGAGCTCGCGCGGGCGAACGGTCTGCGGGCTGCTCGGCGGACCGGCTGCCCGTGAGCGCAGCGTTCCGAGTGACGCCTCGGCGGCGTGAGGCGGAATTGAGACGGTGCCACTTGTCGAGTGCGTGCTTACGGTTGCGGATGAAGGTAGCGCATCCGACGTGCGCCGTTTAATGCGCATGGACGACGAAGACGTGAGTGGGGGTACCGTCAGGCTGCTGGCTCGCTTGCGGCCGCCAATAGGCGATGGTGGTAGTGTGGTGGTAGTTTTTGCCTCGGTAGTCTGTGCCTCGTCTGCGATGAGGATCGGCCAGCGGTGTACGCGGCGTAAGAAACCCTGCCGCAAAACGTGAGTCATGGGTTGCGTGCGGAGAGAGATAGATACGTGCCTTGATGACGCCAAAACTGGCAAACCTCCGGACATCGACCCCGATACTGCGGACATCGTGGTCCTGCATCCATTCGAAGACTGTCGTTCCCGGTCTCATGCGCGAGTATAGGTGAAGGAGCTTGGGCCAATCCGGGATGGCCCTTCCTAGATCACGAGAGGCGTTAGCTAGTCTAGCACGGCAGGCAAGAGAGGTTATTCTCCGTACCCTCCTTGATAACATATGGGCCACATTCATCTTTCACGTGCGCCTCGTCGGCAAGCCACTGGACACTTTTGCGGAGCGTGTACATGTTCGAATACTGAAATATGTCGACGGTCATAATGACCTGATAATATCTAGACATGACATTGATCCATTGCTGAGGCAAGTGAGAGGCGGGTTTTCCTTACAACAAATGTGAGATTGCCTGGCGCGTCAAATGGATGTCACACCCAGCAAGGTGAGCGATTCGTGCGACGTGGTTAGTGCCGTCGATATATTGACAGACCTAAAATGTTGTTCGGGACGAATACACGGGCAACGATTGGGTGCAGGCAAGCGCACCTTTGCCATGGTCAGATCCCAGTTTTGTTCGATGACGTTGTCAAAGTTGATAAGAGCCACGGGTACCATCCAATCTTTGACTGGAGGTGGATTTGGGTAGAACGGGAATATCTTCAGCTCTATAGAGTTGAAATTGTCTATTGGGATAGACGTCTCCGAATAGGAGTTCAAATCTTCGTAGAGCTGCTCCAAGATGGCATGGATCTTGAAAGATGTTTCTGAGGACGAGAGAAACGACGACTCTTCCTTCGTAATTCAGTATATACTTGCTGAAGAGACAAAATAGGCGCAAGCTCACCTCGCACGCGGTCAGGACGCGGTTCACCTTTCGCACGATGGGCTCATAACAGCTCAGATCCGCCGAGGCATCGAAAACAAAGCAAACGTTGAAACGGAAATAGTTTCGCTGATATTTTCCCATGAGTTCGACCGGAAACCCGAGCACTTTGTAATTCCCCGCAGTGCAAGTTACGAGCCGTCCGCAGAGGGGGCTCTGAGCTATGATGTACTTGGAAACATCTTCAAAGTTGAAGAGTGTGCGGAGGGCTGAGGAGAGTGTGCTCTTCTGAGGGGAGACCTTGACACGGGACTCGGGTCGCTCAGGTGGTATGAATGCGATACGACTGGATGCGCGCGAGCTGCCTGAAGGGACGGGCGACGCTGCACCGGAGATCGGTCCTCCACTAGACGTGATCAAGCCTTCGGGGACTTGGTACGCGATTTCTGTGCCCCTTTTCTCGTCGAATCGAGCGTAGAATACAGACCTAAGTCGAGGGAGAAACGAGTTACCATCGCCGGCCATACGAAGCAAACGGACCGCGCCGTGGGATTACGAGTCGCGTTGGTGGACACCTTTCGCTTATGACGACTCAGCATGGCTTTCATGCCCTTCCACTCCCATTAGCTCAACTATCCCTTGCGGCGGTACTCAAGTGTGGCCAGTCTTTCCGCTGGTCCATATACCCTCTGAACGCCGCCCTGCCTTCGGATCCTTCCCACGAGTACCGACTATGCCTGCACGATCGTATCGTATGCCTCCGTCAATCCCCAGATACCCTCTTCTACCGCTCTGTCTTTCCAGACACCTCCGTACCTCCTGAGGTCGTGTCCACGCGAAATGCTGAAACGTTGCTGTGGCTCAAAGACTACTTCCAGCTGGACGTGGATCTCGTGAAGCTGTACTGCGAATGGGCTGAGCGTGATCCCGTCTTTGCCAAGTTGAGGACACGGTTCGAGGGAATACGAATGCTTCGACAGGATCCATGGGAGAACCTCATCTCGTACGCCCCTACAGTTGCCCTTCTCAGCTTAACTCACTCACGTTCTCTCTGTTCAGATTTATATGCTCTTCGAACAACAACATTACCCGGATCACAAAGATGGTGAAATCACTCTGCACCCAGTATTCTCCCCCTCTCTTGTCGATTCCACCCCCCAAGCCGACGATTGCGACTGGACTACTTACGCCGTCTGATTCAAACGAGTCGTGTCCTTCGTCTGCACTTGCAACACCGGAGCCGGAGCTGGAGAGCTTTCATCCGTTCCCTCCACCGTCACGGCTCTCAACGCCTGATGTTGCTACGACACTCCGCTCTCTTGGTTTTGGGTACCGTGCCGATTTTATCCAGAAGACCGCGAAGATGCTCGTGGAAGCGCATGGCAAATGCGAGCCATCTGACAAAGGGAAGGAAGGCCCTGAAAAGTGGCTTAATACCCTCCGCAGTATGAGCACTGCGGACGCTCGGGAAGAGCTGTTGAAGCTGATGGGCGTCGGCCGAAAAGTCGCAGACTGCATTCTGCTGATGAGCCTCGACAAGGTTAGGAAACTTAAACGATGAACGCCTTTTTTTACGGTCCTAATTACCTGGCCAGGCTGAGGTGATTCCTGTCGACACGCACGTTCACCAGATTGCAATTAAGCACTACGGGTTCCGCGGTGTGTCTGGGACCAAGCAGGCGATGTCTCCCAAGTTGTATGAGGCGATAAGTGAGAAGTTCCACGGCGTATGGGGGGACCATGCCGGTTGGGCACATTCGGTGAGCTTCTCGTTTCGCTCAAAAGAAGTGAACTGACTCCTTATCTTTTAGGTATTATTCACTGCCGATCTGAAGGCATTCTCAAATTATGGTCTCCTCACTCCCGAACCTTCGCCAAAAAAACAAGATGCATCCATATACCGAGCTGCAGGGGACTTTTCCTCAGCTCGAGTTCATTCAGCACGCAAGCGAATTGCGAAGCAAGTCCAGATTCAGGACGCCCCTAAATTAGAAGAGGGCCTGCGCCGCCCAGATGATGATAGCCCTACGGAGGCGAGCAGTCTAGCCGAACGTGTGAAGAAAAGACGACGGGTTTCACAGGCACCAAGATAGCGGGCTGGTGACTCATTACAAGTGGAGTATCCGTGAGGGTGTTGAGGCCCTGTCATACACGGGTGTCTAGATGCAAGCCAGATGGTACCGTTCCGAACGAATGAGGTTGCCGCGTTGAACTTGAGTACGTTTCAAGTTCCCGATAGTGTGACTGGTGGCCTGAGATAAAGCACCAAATACGCAGGCCGCCTGAAGGTGAGAATGCAGAAGGTGCCGGTTCGGGTAGCCGCGGCCCGCGGGTATACAGTCAGACAGATGAGTTGATCGGCGATAAGATTTAACCTGGCAAAGATCGTCTTGTGGGTCCAGTTGATGTTGATTACGAGGAAAGCGGGTCTGAGGGACCACGAGAAATCAACGCTGATGACACGAGCGAGGGGCCAGTGTCGATCGAAAAAGTGCAATGTTTGAAGTGTAGATTGCCAGTGAGAGCATACGTTTATCGATGATGTACATCACGGACAGATTTGTGCCTTGCCGCGCGTCTTTTCCCACATATCCTTGACATCAGTTCCCATCCTCTCCAGACCAGCATGGCTTCCGACAAAGCCAAAGAACCAGAAAATGCCGGGCCCTCGGAAGAGCAACCCATAGCTCATGAGGCCGAGCCCGACGTGGGTTCCGAGTCCGAGTCCGAGTCTGAAGCCGAAGTCCCAGTAGCTGCCTCCGCCGAGTCTGGTCCATCGCGTCCGTCTAAGAAGAAGAAGAAGAAACGTTCAAAGATCTCGCGCGCCATTTCTGCGCTCAAAGGTGATGCCGTGCCCCAGGCTGTCGTCGATCGAGTAGTCGCGAAAGTCAAGGAGGAGCACGGAGAGGATTCCCCTGCTGCGGACGAAGATGCCGTGCGCCAGCTGCTTAAACAACTCAAGCTGAGGGATGTGGCCGAAGGGAAGGCTGGATTAGGGGGAAAGCACAAGAAGGACGCTGGGGACCATAAAGTACGATCTTGCATCAGATTTGCTCGAAATAATTTCTGAGCTCGATGGCTTTAGTTCTGGGCGACGCAGCCCGTCCCTCACTATGGTGCATCGTGTCCATACTGTCCATACCAACACTCACCGTTCATACCTGGCCAGGTGACAGTGCCCCCGAAGAAGACGGGTATATCGAGCCATCTAAGCCCAGAGAAGAGGTCAGGCAAGACCCGTACCCACTGCCAAAGGATTTCGAGTGGAGTATTCTCGACATAACTGAACCTGTACAGGTTAGGGATGCGCCAATCACATACCCGCTGCTAAGCCTCCTCACTTTTCTTGCCGCAGATCAAAGAGGTGTATGAACTCCTATCAGCGAACTACGTTGAAGACGACCAAGCTGCTTTCCGATTCCAATATTCAGCTGAGTTCTTGGAGTGGTATGCCTCGAGTTTTCATCCAGATGCATCATCACCGTTTAACCTTTGTTTGTTTTTTTACTCTGTAGGGCTTTGAAACCCCCAGGATGGCACAAGGAATGGCATATCGGTGTTCGTGTTTCGTCCAACAGAAAGCTGGTTGCCTTCATCTCTGGCGTTCCTGCCCATATTCGCGTTCGCAAGAAGTGTGACTTCTGCACCATCTTCACCCCGTCATTGCTTATATGTTTGCAGAGATCTGAGTGCAGTTGAGATAAATTATCTCTGTGTGCACAAGAAATTACGCTCCAAGCGTCTCGCACCAGTGCTTATCAAGGAGATTACCCGGCAATGTCACCTCAAGGGCGTCTTCCAAGCCATTTACACTGCAGGAATCGTGATCCCTACGCCCATCTCCACGTGCAGGTACTACCATCGCACATTGAACGTGCCCAAGCTGGTCGACATCAAGTTCACGTACGTGCCCCGCGACATGACCATCGCCCGAATGATCCGGCAGTCCAAAGTTCCTTCGACTCCACTCCTCTCGCGTTCTGGCCTCAGGGAGATGGAAGTGAGGGATGTATCAGCGGTCGCAGAGTTGTACCGGAGGTATATGGAACGCTTCGATATGGCCCCATTGCTTGAGGAAGAGGATATACGGCACCAGTTTCTCAGTGGGCGCGGCACTGGGGAGAGAGAGGCATCAACGGGACGGCGTCCGGCCCAAGTTGTGTGGACATATGTTGTCGAGGTACGGTCCTCTAGTACTTTATTGTCTCCTTCCGCTCAATGTTGCCGCCTCTCTAGAACCCAGAAACGCACGCGATCACGGACTTCTTCTCATTCTATACGTTGCCCTCCACCATCGTGGCGCATCCGCGGCATTCACTCCTGCAGGCTGCCTATCTCTATTACTACGCGTCCGACACCGCTTTTGAAGAGAAGGCGGATGACCTTGGGCTCCTAAAGCGTCGATTGACGGAACTTGTCGGCGACGCAATTATTTTGGCAGACCAGGCGAAGTTTGACGTCTTCAATGCACTCACGCTGATGGACAACCCGCTGTTCTTGCAAGAGCTCAAGGTGAGGGGTTTCATGGCTCATGACGGCATTCGTTCCTCGATGACTCACAACTCGACTCAACTCGCACAGTTCGGATCGGGTGATGGCTTGCTCAACTTCTATCTTTATAACTGGCGTTCGAAGACCCTCGCTGGGATGAATCCCACGGAGGATAGAACTGCGGGGAGAGGCGTCGGAGTGGTCATGCTTTAGCTGAATAAATACCTTTGGGAGTGGGGCATCTTTTTTGCCTCACGTGAGAACGTTCAGAGTACGTGAGTGCGGGCAAGGCAGGTAGGAGGTGTATGCACGATAAAGGATATAATAGGCTACTATAGTAGTCTGTTTAAGTGTTTCGGTTGAGTTCGTTATGGGAGTTTACTTGTATGATCGGGAACCTCGACGTCGTCCAACCGGATTTAGCGCATCCGAGGCACAAGCTCGTTTCTCCTGCGGAGAGAACTCATGGAACGACATGGACGATATCGAAATTCTGCAAAGACTGAAAAAAAAAAAAACATAAATTGCCACCGAACCAGTGACAATGGTCGGTTGTCGTGTGCCGGTCTCTAGTATTATGATCCGAGCTGAGTTGGGGCAAAGATGGGCGTATGTTAAAGAATGGTCTCAGAACTCAGTGTCTCGGACACCTCTGCGGATTCCGCATAGCTTAAGTCCAATCGAGGCTCTTTCAATTTCACGGTTCAGAGACAGCTTGTTGATGGCTGACGCAGCACTGATGGACCCATAGAAGTGATATGTCAATAGATGAATCGATGAAGCCCAAAACGGCCGTGGGATCTTGCGTGGGATCATTCAGAATGCCACAGCGTGGGCCGATGTTTTGTTACCCAGACGCCCTAACTGTACTCTCACTTTAACTCCCAGAATATTCTTCTATCCGGTATGGCCGCAGCACAGGATGTCTTGAATCCGTGCGTAGATCGCCATTAAGCCGTGACTTGCTTGATAGTGACCCACTACTCTAGTCTGGGCCCCTCAACATCGCAAAACGCAGGAAGAGGGTGCGTCAATCCCTTCTTTTGTATAACGATGCTCGGTCAAGGACCGTCCTTGGACAGCATTCAAATTGCCGAATCGCAGGGAAGCCGATCCCAGCTACGTGTCGAGGTGACCGGTATGTACTTAAGTCATGGTCCTAACTCGTTGATGTCTCGATAAGTATTTGACGTCTTTATTAGTCCTTCGAGTGTGCAATGTTCCCCACATCAAGAAACAGTTTGGCCTGAAGAGGCGATTCTTCGTCACTGTAGTCAATCATGCGACAATGAAAAAGACGCAAAGCATTCAGATTGATGGACAAACAGTTCGGTGGAACCAGACGCTTGGTGTCTTGTAGGGCTTTCCTTTTGCAATCTTATGTCTTAGTTGAAAGTTTTGTTCAGTTTCACACAACGATCTTCACATCTCATACTGTGTCTATATGAGAAGCGGTTCACACACCGTGATGTCGTCATCGCGACCCACGAAATACCGATTCCCGTCGAATCGCAAAATGGTTTGTCCTTTATTAGAATCCCCGTTCACTCGACTATTGAATACCTTACATGTAGATGTACCTTTTACCCTGAGTAATGACGATGGGGAAGCTGGACAGTCGATGCAACCGATCACGCTCTACTTAACGATCACTGTGTCAGCGAGCGTGGCCTCTCCGATCTTGCCCAACAACCTCCCCAAAATACCGATCGAAGGAGACAACTCTTCCGCTGAAGAAGCTACGAAGCCCTCGATGTCACCAGACTCCGGACCCATCCAACCCACCGCCGTTGAACCTCTTTCACCCCCGCCCGATCACTTTCCCGCTGAGATTGGCGTTCCTACGTCACATGGGGGGGCAGAGGTTTCGCCTGCCGAGGATCCTCTCATAGCTCTCCATCGCGCTGACGAAGCCATTAAGTCTATTGACCGATCGGGTACATGGGAAATAGTCGTCGGGAGGATCATGTGGGTGATGGATACGTTGAGCCCAATTGCAGAAGTGCGTGTGATGTCATTTTGTTTGTCCTTCACTGAGCCTGCCTTCGCTCTCAGCTTTCCCCGTATGCGAAGATGGCTTGCGGTCTGCTTTTAGCGCTCCCCAAGGTAATCTGTTTGCCCCATTGTCGGAGCAAAACACTCATGCTGTGTTCATCTGGATTGTAGACACTCTTAGAACAGTATCAGCGCGACGTCAACGTCCGAACCCTCCTCGAAGGCATGCACGATGCGTTTGATTTCGCACAGCACGAAGACACTTTGAAATCCATCAAGCCCGAGTCGAAGCAGGCTCAAATCCTTACTCTTATGCTGCAGGACGTCTGTAATTGCTGTGACTTTATCCAATCATATGCAAAGGACTCGCGATTTTGTACGTTATCTTCACCTACTCATCAGTCGGCGTAAACGTGCAACTTTTAGGGAAGCGGACGTTGAAGAATATGGGTGGCGGGGTTGAGAAAGCAATTGAGAACTTGTCCTCCGCCCTTATCGAACACCGAAGGATATTCTTGGATCAGGCCACTATCGCTACGGAGATAACTGCATTCCAAATTCTGGATGACGTGGGAGTAATTTCAGCGAAGGTGGATTGGATATCTACTCAACTTCAGTGGGTGTCAAGCCAAGTTCCAGACGTCGGTACGTGGTCTTGATGGCATGTCAGTTTGTGGGTTATCGATCCGATAATCATCATAGAACTAGATGCAAAAATCAGAGAAATCCCATACGGGACGGGCTCGCGATTCACACCCGACAAGGGCTGTCTTGCGGGAACACGCGTGGCCTTCCTGGACTTCATTATCAATTGGGCGAACAATCCTGCTTCCGAGCGTAGTCTCGTTCTTTTCGGGCAAGCAGGCACGGGAAAGTCATCCATCGCGCATGAGATCGCGCGTCGCTTCGACAAAATGCATCGTCTGACGTCATCGTTTATCTTTTTGCGGAAAGAGCAGCCAAAACCCTATCATCTCTTCACGACTCTTGCTCGCGATCTCTCCGACCGCTATCCTTCGTTCAAAACTGCGCTTGGAAGGGCCGTAAAGGACAACTCCTCTCTTCGAGTTGGAACACGCGACTATCGTACCCTCTTTGAATCCCTTATCCTGGAACCACTTAAGGATCTGCACATCGTCGGTCCTATTCTTGTCGTAATCGATGCCTTGGACGAGAGTGGAGACGTAACTGGTGGAAATGGCCTACACACATTTCTTGTCAAAGCCCTCTCTAGACTCCCATCAAATTTTCGCGTGCTCATCACCTCGCGACCGGAACACGACATCGAGTCCGCATTCGTTGGAGACACGTTAGGCAGCATCAAAATCAAATACATGAAAGATCCTGAGCTGGCTGCTGCGACACATGAGGATATTCTCGTGTTTCTTCAGAAGACGCTCCCTTCGGATGAGTTTAGAAAGTACGGCGATACGCTGGCAATTAGGGCAGAGGGATTGTTCCAGTGGGCGACGGTCGCATGCGGATACATCTCAGACCCTCCCGCATTCTTTGGCTTCAGCAAGAAAAAGTGCATAGAACATCTTTTGAAACTCACCGCAGATCGCCATAGACAAGATCCCTTGGACGAATTATACAAAGAAGTCCTCGAAGGATACCTCACACACCAAGATTCACGGCTACTCTTTTGCTTTGTCGTGGGGCAGCTCATTGCCTCAATTGAACCCCTCACTATTCATTCCCTGACTACTCTGCGACGACATGCCCCCTACGATGACGGTGACGACGGTGACGCCGTTGTAACAATTCTCCGTCGGCTCGGCTCTTTGTTGAGTAATGTCAACTCATACAATGAAGGCCTTCCCATCGTTCCCCTCCATACGTCATTCCGGGATTTCCTCATAAATAAAGAGAAGAGCGGTGACTTTTGTGTTAGCCTTCGTGACTCTCACTACCAATTGGCGCATTCCTGTCTCGGTCTACTGCTCAACGATCTCAAATTTAACATCTGCGATCTTGAGTCATCACATCTTGCCAACAAAGACGTCGATGACCTTAAATCGCGCATTGATAAGAACATCTCACCTGCCCTGTTGTATTCCTGTCGTTTCTGGGACGACCATTTGAAACATATTGATTTCGAAACGGATCTTTTTGGAAAACTTCAAACCTTCTTTGAGAAGAAATTCCTCTTTTGGCTGGAAGCCCTCAGCTTGACGAGTGACATGCGTCTTGCTTCGCGAGCGGTCTCTACTGTGAATGTCTGGTTAACCTCGGGTCAAAGTGTGAGTATAATTGTTGATTCGATGAGGAAGGCGAATAATTAATGGCTACCATCGCGACAGGTTTTCTCAGACAGAGCTGAAGAAATTGAGGTTGTTCGTCAATGATGCATCTGCGTTTGTGCGGTATTTCGGGATGGCCATGGCAAAAAGTGCTCCACATGTGTATCTTTCTGCTCTACCATTTGCGCCAACTCGTTCTGTTGTCTCTGCACATTATTCCAGCTCATTTCCTCGAATGCTGCACGTGGAACGTGGGAGATTGACTGATTGGCCATCATCGGAGATGGTGATCTCAAATGTCGGGCATGACGTCGGGTACTCCTGTTCGGTCCATTCCATTGCACTCTCACCAGATGGCCAGCGCATCGTTTCAGGCTCATTCGATCGAACAATTCGTGTGTGGAACGCCACGACGGGAGAGGACGATGACTGACCCGTTTATTGGACACACGGGTCCGGTCTTCTCTGTGGCATTCTCGCCAGATGGCCAGCGCATCGTCTCAGGCTCCTTCGATCAAACAATCCGTGTGTGGAATGCCATGACAGGAGAGACAGTGGCGGGCCCATTTACTGGACACGACAATTGGGTTGGGTCTGTGGCATTCTCTCCAGATGGTCAGCGCATCATCTCAGGCTCCTTCGATGGGACAGTTCGTGTGTGGAACGCCACGACGGGAGAGACGGCGGCAGCCCCATTCGCCGGACACACGGATTCGGTCTTATCTGTGGCACTCTCGCCAGATGGCCAATGCATCGTCTCAGTCTCAAGCGATGAGACATTTCATGTGCGGAATGCCACGACGGGAGAGACGGCAGCAGGCCCATTTACTGGACATGCGTCTTCGGTCTGTTCTGTGGCATTCTCACTAGATGGCCAGCGCATCGTCTCAGGTTCGTACGATCGAACAATTCGTGTGTGGAACGCCACGACGGGAGAGACGGTGGCAGGCCCATTCACCGGACACACGGATTCGGTCTTATCTGTGGCATTCTCGCCAGATGGCCAGCGCATCGTCTCAGGCTCGGACGATCGAACAATTCGTGTGTGGAACTCCACGACGGGAGAGACGGTGGCAGGCCCATTTACTGGACACATGTCCTCGGTCCTGTCTGTGGCATTCTTGCCAGATGGCCTTCGCATCGTCTCAGGCTCTCCCGATGGGACAATTCGCGTGTGGAACGCCACGACGGGAGGGACAGCAGTAGGCCCATCTACTGGACGCGCGGATCCGGTGATGTCTGTGGCATTCTCGTCAGATGGGCAGCACATCGTCTCAGGCTCTTCCGATGGGACAATTCGTGTGTGGAATGCCACGACGGGAGAGATGGCGGCAGGCCCATTTACTGGACACACGAGTCCGGTCTTGTCTGCGGCATTCTCCCCAGATGGGCAGCGCATCATCTCAGGCTCGCGTGATGGGACATTTCGTGTGTGGAATGCCACGACGGGAGAGACGGTGGCAGGCCCATTTGCCGGAAACACCGACACGGGTTTGGTCTCGTCTGCGGCATTCTCGCCAGACGGCCTGCGCATCGTCTTAAGCCCCTACCACCGAACAATAACAATCCGTGTGTGGAACGCCACGACGGGAGAGACGACGGCAGGCCCATTTACTGGACATACAAATCCGGTCCAGTCTTTGGGATTCTCGCCAGATAGCCAGCGGATCGTCTCAGGCTCTTACGATCGAACAATTCGTGTGTGGAACGCCCCGACGGGAGAGATGGCGGCCGGCCCGTTTACTGGACACACGGATTCGGTCTCATCTGTGGCATTCTCTCCAGATGGCCAGCGCGTCGTCTCAGGCTCAGGCAAGGAGGATCGAACACTTCGTGTGTGGAACGCCACGACAGGAGAGACGGCAGCAGGCCCATTTACTGGACACATGGGCTCGGTCTGGTCTGTGGCATTCTCTCCGGATGGCCAGCGGATCGTCTCAGGCTCAGAGGATCAAACAACTCGTGTGTGGAATGCCACGACGGGAGAGACGGTGGCGGGCCCATTTTTTGGACATGCGGGTCCGGTCCAGTCTGTGGCTTTCTCGCCGGATGGCCAGCGCATCGTCTCAGGCTCGCACGACGGAACAATTCGTCTGTGGAATGCCACAACAGGAAAGACGGAACCCAAGAGACGCTTGAACGGCGAGGGATGGATATGTGGTAGTAAAGGTGAACTCCTAGTGTGGATTCCGCCAATACATAGGGAACATCTTCACCGCCCAGGTAATATCTGGGTGGCTGGCGAGTATGAGACCCGCATTGATTTTTCTACTTTGGTGCATGGGCGCAGTTGGACTACTTGTATTAATACCTAGATAGAACCTCTACAGTAGTGTAGCGAGTAATAGATGTCGACCCAAGGGGAGCTGTATATAACAGGAAACACAATCTAAACAGAGGCTGCGATGCGGACACAGACACGGACGGAGCAGACAAACTCGATACTACACATAGCACCACGCTCGGACCCCAAATAAGCGTATAAAATACAGGCTCTAGCCTGAATCGTCCATCTGTTACCAAAGCGGTCTCACCGAGGACCGGGAACTAGGGATCATGTATTAGGGACGAATTAATGACGACCAGAGATGAGATAACACTAATAGCCTGAGTATTCTTCGTGCAAAAACACCAAGGAAAGCGACAGCGTGACATAGTACCTGAGGCTTGATACAAGTACTGACAAGCCACATACCATGTGGTGATTTCCCGGGCCCTTTTGCGGCCCAACGTTGCCGATTTGTTTGTACGGGCAGTGCCAGTGCTTGCATAGGTTAAAGTCAATCCGGTCCGATGGCGGCCTGTGAACGAAATTTTTACGACCTTGAAGTTTTCAGACTCTTCTCTACTAGAATCATCGCTTAGACTCGGAGAGAATCGGCGCTTCGCCGGGCAACATTTTCGAAACGTGTGCTTCAGTCAAACATGCGGTATGATTTCTTGGGCGCAACCGCTAGACAACCCGAAATGGTAGCTACCGTACATATACTGCCAGTGTAGATGCCAATGGGGCTTGGAAGAAGCTCCGCGGAGTCGCATGCAACCATCACGGACCAGTATCATATATATTTTTCTGCTTGGCATCGACATCTCACTCTGGTTGTCGATGGGTACGCACGAGAGTTTTTATGGTTGCCCACTCTCACCATCTTTAACTCTTGAAGGCATAGGGGGGCCTGCGGATTGTGTCGCTCAGTACATGTACTTACGTACACGTTTGGCAGTCGCCATATGCACATTTAACCCAAGGTCCTGCTGTGTGTTAGGGAGATTGTGATAATCGACCTACGTCATCGATCCTCTTGTCAGGATGATCGCGCCCGATAAAGCACCCTACCGCTCGGTCTGTACCATTCGGACCTTTGGGCTATACTTCTTTGATAGAAGCACAAAGGAGAATGAACCGATAAAGATAGGAAATGTTTCAGTGTACGAAGCGGTCAGGCAGCAGCCCACGCACTCGGTACTCAAAGCGCTCAAAAGCCGCATTCGCGTTATCACTGTGATAATAGTGCCACGTTGTATAACGTAAATAGCTGGAATTTACCTGCGTCGTGCAAGGACTGCAAGGGAATAAATACCCAGAGAAACATGCAACATGTCAGGTTACTAGCATTCACATCATCACGAACCTTGTGGTCCATTATTTGGCAGTGGACATAAGCACATAGTAGGGAAAAACGAAGGACCGACCGTACATATTCGATTCGACACACACAGAACCCCTACTCGCGAGGAACAAGAAGAAAAAAAAGGAGAAATGCCCGCACCGGCGTTAACACCATCGACAAAAACCCCAACACCATCTCTAGAGTTTCGCAGCCTCGGGTAGAGGGATGAGTAGTGACACCGGCCATTACGAGAACACGAGCAGAGGGACGGACTGGTGAGCCTCCGCCTTCCCTTGCTTTCTCCCTTCTACTTCTTCTGGTAACCTACAGAAAGTCCTCCGCACGGGCCC
This sequence comes from Lactarius psammicola, assembly GCA_025769895.1. Taxonomy (NCBI): domain Eukaryota; kingdom Fungi; phylum Basidiomycota; class Agaricomycetes; order Russulales; family Russulaceae; genus Lactarius; species Lactarius psammicola. The sequence continues at coordinate 93,788 of WTXK01000149.1, forward strand.
GCTTCTTCCCGCGCGCCTCTTCCGGGGCAGTGGTCGCCGCTGTCCCAGCTTCTGGCGCGACCTGCGCAGGCGCACCATCAGTCTTTGACCCTGGAGCAGATGTAACCGTGTCCTTAGCGACGTAGTATTTCAGGTGCCGGGAGCGGACCTCGTCCTAGAGAGCGACGGACAAATCAGCACCCTGGTCAGGGAGAAAGAAAATTTTCATAAAAAAAACTCACTGGGGAAAAGTTCGGTTCGGAGTATTTGAGGACCGTCTTCTTTTTGAGATCCGGATTCGTCTGTGCAAGGGCCGGATTTGGCAGTGACAACGGCGGCGGCGACGCTGCCAGCTGGCCAGGTATGGGGGTCGGCGTAACAGATAGTGAAGGCGGAACAGGTGTCGATCCGAGGATCACGGGTGGGGTCATAGAGGGAGGTGGGAAAGGGGGTGTCACACCAGGCGGAGGGAACGGAGGAACCATACCAGGCGGCGGTGGGAACGGAGGCATCATACCTGGTGGGAAGCCAGGAGGGACAGGGAAGCCCGGCGGGGGAGGCCTAGGAGTATGTGAGTACATGAGTTATGAATGAGATTGAAGTCAAAAGTGACATACCCAGGAGGCATGCCAGGCATTCCTGGGAGTTGAGGTGGAAAGGGTGGTGCTCCTGGGAAAGCGCCTGGGGGAGGTGGCATGCCAGGGAAGCCAGGAGGCGCACCTGGGGGCATCATCGGCACTGGAGGAGTTGGAACTGAAGGAACTGGTGCAGGGGGAGTGGCGTATGTCTGAGGTGTGGCAGCATACACGGCACTCTGGTTCGTGTCAGCCGGCGCAGGCGCGGGGGTCTCGTGGGCGCCCATGAGCGCCTTGTGGGCTTCGAGCTGAGCACGAAGCTCATCCTCAGAGAGTGGGCGATTCTCCGTCTTTGGCCGTTTAGGTGGAGGTTGAGTGATAGAACCAGCGGTGAGGCCTAGCTCGATTTCCTTACGACGCTTGTAGTCCGCGACATCTGGGACGGGAATACCCTCCATGCCAAATATCTCCACCTCATACCCATCACGTCCCGGAAGTGCATTTTCGATACGGGGAAGACTAGAATAAATGGATGTGAGAAGAAGATCTGTGCAAAACCAAGAAACAGCATACTTTTCTGGCTCAAGTTTGTGTACCTGTTGTATGTGAACTGCGAGACCACCGGCTGTGTTTAGACGGCGGGGACACATGCCACATTTAAAGTGTTTGGCCTTTTGATGCTGCATTAAAACTGAAATAAAAACATAGATTAGTGTGACAAAGAGGACGATAGATATGAGTCAAACAGACCTTTCTCATCTTCAAATTCTCGCTCGCAGTACCAACACCATGGACGCAGAACCTTTTCAAAAACAAAGTTAATTGAATGATGAGTAAGATTGACGGGAAAATTGCTTGCCTGTTTATTCTTTTTCTTAGCCATTGTGATGTGTGGGGTTGTGTCGTCGTCGTGTCGCTTCAACTCGGAAGACAGCGAAACGAGGGTTGATTGTGACCAAACAAAGCGACAAATGATTAGTCATCGATTGGAGCACGTGGTCAACACGATCGATCGATCTATTTTCAGCTCTCAACTGCTGCGCGCTGCGCGTGGACCGCCTTGCAATCCAATCGCCTGTAGCGAGAATAGACCGTAACTTACTCTGTATAACTGGTAAGCCGGCCCGTTACGGTGCGTTATAGGCGTGTCAGCTCTGCATGCCTCCACCCGAATACGAATTTCACATGGAATCGTATTATAACATTCCTTTAGGTCGCACATGACGTGTGTACTGCGGTCCTTTCGCTCTTCTCTCCACTAGCAACGGACAGTACTCAGGACTGATCTAGCGTTGCGACTATGATCGGCCAGACGTGGCCAGAATATGTCTTCATCAGACTCTCAATTTTCGCCCTTCGTCTAGTCGTGCCACTCTCAGTCGTCTATCTCACAGCCTCATGGAGCGCTGGCACCTTCCTGTGGTCGCCCCTTTTTGGTGTTTATGCACTAATAGAGACACTGTTCTTTCTTCTGGTGTATCTGCCACGACGATCCCACTTGCAGCGAGTGCGTATTTGGCGTGTTATTACTCCACCCGAAGCTCACCACCCACCCCCTTAGGATGCGAAGCACCCGCCGCGTCTGTCCCGCGCCGAACGCGACGCACTCTTCCACAATTGCGCAAATACGATGACCCCAGGGTCGATCACCAGTTGGTTTCTCCGCGCACCCGGTCTGCGAGTCTTGCGTGACAATGTCGCCGATTGGCTTCTCTGGGCCCTTTTTTTCTGCCCGCTCAACCGAGGTCCTTGAAGAATGGGAAGAGGAGCTCGACTATTATATTTCCGTCATGGGTGACTATGTCGGATACCCCATCGGCCGCGGGAGCAATCCCGACATGCAGTGTCTCCGCCTCACCTTTGACCCCGTTCATATGATACACCGGCCCTTCATATGGTATATGGCACGTCTTTCCTTTCATAGAACCTCGTTCCACATTTCCTTACCATTTTGGGGTAGATTGTTAGCCTCGTCGATACCCTAACCTCCATCTCGCTTTATATCCAAGGTTTCACCCATCATAATACCCGTAAATGGTTCCACGCCTTTCCTCCACGTCCGATCCTCGCGCTCTTCTCGCGCTCTTCCTCGGATACGGTGACGAATATACCGTACTGGTACCGCCCGCACCGTTCCCGCACGAAGCTCCCCATCCTCGTCATCCATGGCATCGGGATTGGTCTGTATCCATATGTGGCTTTCCTCCGCGAACTTGCTGCACAGGACCCAGACGTTGGCATCATTGCCGTCGAGATACTACCCATTTCGATGCATATCACCGCACCACCGCTCGCACGCGATGCCATGTGCGCCGCCATCATGCGCATATTAGATGCTCACGGACTACATCGCTTCGTCTTGGCGGGACATTCTTACGGCACGGTCATTGCCGCGCACCTCCTACATAGACAGAAAGGTACCGCTATCAATGGCTCGACCTCGCAAGGCGCCGAGCAAACCACCACAGCAGGAGGAAGGAAATCACACGAGCGTGGGGGACACCACCTCCCCGACCATCGCCGCAGCGCTGCTGGTCGACCCGATCCCCTTCCTGCTGCACCACCCCGCAGTCGCGTACAACTTTGTCTACCGCCACCCGCGCCACGCGAACGAATGGCAGCTATGGTACTTTGCGAGCCGCGATGCGGACATCGCGCGCGCGCTCGCAAGGCACTTTTTCTGGTTCGAGAGCATCCTCTTTCGCGAGGACGTCATGGGCGCAGGGCGCGCCGGGGAGAAAAAGAAGCCCCATATTGCGGTTAGCCTCGCTGGCCGCGATCAGATCGTTGACGCGCGCGCTGTGCGGGCCGTACCTCACCGGCGGCGAAGAGGAACAGCAGCCTAAGCCAGTGGGTTCATATTCGCGGGACTCGCCGAGCCGCTGGGCGCGCGACGGGCTCGAGGTGCTTTATTTCCCCGAGCTTGATCACGCGACAGTGTTCGATGAGCGTGCGGACCGCGCTGCGTTGCTGGAAGTGCTTTCTCGATTCGTGCGGCAGGAGTGGACCTCGGGCATAAGTCAGGGCGAAAACGACAGCGCTGAGGGGACGACGACTCCTTACGAGAACGGTGTTGTAATTGGGGGGTGATAGGACTGACTGCCGTGGCTCGGATAGTTCGTGTATGTGTGTGCTCTCGCTACGTTTTTAGATAACATAGAACGCTGTCACTCTGTAATCCACTTGACATTCTCGATAGGTAGCAGCAGCAGGGATATACCACTTTCTGTTTACTACCACATCTGCCCGATCACACGGTCAAGTCTCAATGTTCCGCGAAGCCCCACGCACGTGCAGCTTCAGCCACATCTGCATCCTCCGCGTCATCAGCCCCGGGAACGACGGCCTCCCACACAGCACGCGCCGCGCTCCGCTCCGGCGCGCTGAGAAACCGTGCGACCGTCTGGAACCGTGGTACCCGCGTTAGCGCACACATGAACTCACGCGCAGTTGCGGGCGGGGCGGCTGCAGCAAGGACGGGGATGAATGACGCGAGAAGCGCTGGTTCAAGCGAAGCTCGGAAGAACACCGGGAGGGATGAGGGAGGGATAGTCTACGCACATCAGTTTTATATATATATAAAATGATAGGAAGGGACGGGGCACGCACGTTCATGAGAGCCCAGCGTGCTGCAGTGTCCGAGGCGGGTATGCGATCCCATGCGCGCGTAAATTCGAAAAGCGTGTGTGGTGGAACGACCGCAGTCGTTGTTGACGTCGATTGTGACGGGAAGCGCTGGTGAAGGCGCTGGCGCGGACGACATGGATGCGGACTCAGACTCGCGCGTAGCAGAGAGGTCCTTTGACGCGGGTATGGGAGCAGCGGGAACCTCGCGCGTCTTGAAGAGCGTGTCGTTTCCCGATACGCGGAAGATACCCCCTCCGACGCGCCCCACGTTCTTTTCATTGCGCACCTGCTTCGCCTCCTTGAACGATGCTGGTTCCGGTTTCGGCGTAGTATCCGCTGATTTGGAGTCAAGGGATGTGGAGAGTAGGCGCGAACTGATGGGGCTTAAGAGATCGTTCGCTGGCTCGATGTTCGTAGGGGCGTCAGAGTCGACGATGGTGATGGGCACGCGACGTCGTTTTGGTGGGGCAGCGGTGGAAGATGTCGACGAGGCCAGTGGCGGGGTGGCAACGTCGACGGGAGCGGTTCGCTGCTCAACGAAATTTGTGGTTAAGTGAAAAAAAAAATAAGGACAAGAGAAACATACTGTCTTTCCCTTCTTGCTCACGATGAGCTCGTCCACCCGTGCGAGTTCTGCCTTGACTGCGTCATTGTTCGGCTCGATTTTGAGTGCCCATTGTAGGTCTGCATGAGACAAAGTAAACTGAAAGAATATAAAAAGTAGGTCAATCACGCACCATTATGGGCCTCCCCGAGCTTTTGGAGGGAAACACGGGCCTGCGCTCTGCGGAAGAACGCCTTTACGTTCTTGTTGGACAAGTTGAGTACTGCAGTGCAGTCACGCTCGGCGTCTTCATATCTGGAGAGCGTAATGCGTGTTGAGAGAGATTCTGGTTCAGGGTGTTTAGGAGACGTACTTTGAGAGTTTGAGATAGGCAGCTGCGCGATTAAGAAAGTAGGTTGGATCCGAGGGGTCAGCAATGGTAGCGGCGGTGTAGTGTCCAATTGCGGCGGGATAGTCACCAGCTTTGAACGCAGCGTTTCCCTGAGCTCGTTAGGATTAATGAATAGTAGGGCGATGTCAACCAACCTTTTCTTTACTTGTAGCCGCGGCCATGACGATTGTGCCATAAAAGGTTGAACATTGGGCCTGACAGACAGGCCAAGCCGTTCCTCGGTCAGGTGCTTCCTTCCAGCAACATGCAATCTGCAACTCGCAGTGGTCCTTTGCTCACCCTCCCCCCCCGTATTCTTACGGCCGTCCCACCAACGAAGCGTCCTTGAGTCGACATCTGGCTGCGGACACGCCTTCTCTCGTGCATACCCTTCTCCAAGAAGATAACTCGATTCTTAGCATTGCTACTGATGAGAATTATATATACAGCGGCAGTCAGAACCAGAATATTTCCGTAATATCTTCGTTTGTCTGGATTCCTACATCCGCACAAGCTGATCCAATTCTCCCAGGTTTGGGATATTTGTACGTACACTCTTAAGACAGAGCTCAGGGGGCACACGGGCAGCGTGCTCGCCCTGGAATACGCCCCGGATAAACGTTGGCTCTTCAGCTCGTCTGGTGTGTTCCCTGGGTCCTCTCGTCGCTGCTGGCGGATCAACCGACCTTGACTGTTATAGGTGACAGCACGGTCAGGGTCAGTAATTATATTGTTTATTCTACCCGGTCCGAGTTACCGGCAATTGGTCTCCCCACCGTAGGTCTGGTCGACCGACGAGCTTACCACGCTCTACCTCATCAACCCTTACCCTCTACACCGACGCCGGTGACCTCTTCTCCCTCGCATGGTCGCCCACTCACTCCACCATCTATATCGGGTGTCAAAACACCTCCATTCAATGGTACAACTTTACCAACGTCAGCGACGTGATATCGTCTGGTACCTCCACTCCAAGACCTGTACATAAGTTCTTCAATAGCTACCCTCAAACACAACGACGCCTCCCCGACCTTCAAGCTATCAATCTAACCACAGGGCTCACCCGGACGCAGATGGACACACCATCGGGGTTATCCCTCCCACTCCGCGCGCGGAGCTCAATGTCCCTCCGCGGAATGTTATTGACTCGGCTCATTACGGCTATGTCTACTGCATGGCACTTCTGCCATCCACCTGTTGGGGTGTGACAACTTCAAAGCGTCAAGACGTCCTTCTTGTTACTGGGAGCGGCGATGAGACTATGAAGGTTCGTCATTTTGAGACCATCACATACTCACATGACTGTCGTGGTCACAGGTCTGGAGATGCTCGCCCACTGGACTGGAGCTCCTTAATACCATCGAATGCACACATGGCGCTATTCTCTCTCTCGTGACACGAGAGGACATCCTTTATGCCGGTTGTCAGGACGGATACGTCCGTGTATGGGACTTACAGACGAATGGTTTTATCCGGACGATCATGGTACAGGAGGTGAGCACTCGCCCACCTTCGTATTGCGATGTTTAAGAAATCGTATGCATAGAACGTGGACGTCTTGTCTCTCTCCATCCTAGGGTCTGACCTTTACACTTGTTCAGCTGATGGGCAAGTTAAAGTAAGTCGCTCTGTCCCTACGATAAGATCGCGTGCCAATTCCCTTGCAGAGATATTCCGACACCTTTGACTGTACTGCCTCGTGGGACGCTCATTCTGGCATCGTACTCTCCTCAATCGTTACCCGCGGAACCGATCCCGCCGAGTTTGAGCTCATCACAGGCGGGTAATGACGGTGCTATTAATGTAACAGCACAGCATATACCCCCGTTCCCGAATCTGTCTCATCCTCTACGCTTAGGTCTGGAAAATCCACCCAGCGACCGTCGATCCCACCAATGACGCTCCCTATGGGATCGTCGACGCAGATGGCCATAGTGCCGGTAGCGGTGCGCGATGTTGATTCGTCGGTTTAATAGGTACTGATGGTTGGAAATGAAGATACCCTCATATATGCGCTATCGAAATTCGTTTCTATTCCGAGCGTCTCTAGCTGCCCTGATCACCGTGAGGATTGTCGACAGGCTGCCATCTGGCTCACCAAGTGCTTCGCCCAGCTCGGCGCATCCTCCAAAGCCGTACGCCTTCTATCCTGTACGCCATTATTATACTTCTCTAACAACCACTCGAACAGCTGTATGTGGATGAAGAAGCGGTTCACAACCCAGTCGTCTTCGGGTGCTTCCAAGGCGCGCAAAGTTCGCGGCGAAAACCGCGCATCCTCTTTTACGGGTGAGCAAAGCCGCCTTACCTCCTGTAGTCATCGTCATCGCCATAAGGCTGACGTATGACGCACGCACTGCACAGGCACTACGACGTCATTTCCGCGCCGCCATTGGGCTGGGAAAGCGACCCATTCAAGCTGACAGCTCGCAACGGTTATCTGTATGCGCGTGGCGTCGCCGACGACAAGGGCCCCGTGCTCGCTATAGCATGCGCCGCTGCGGATTTGTTACGAGCCCGCAAACTCGGTGTGGACTTGTTGTTCCTCGTAGAAGGAGAAGAAGAAACGGGAAGTGATGGCTTTGTGAACACAGTGTTGAAGCATAAGGTGCTCTAGCTTTCGCGACTCGCGTCCTGATATGTTGATGACGGCATATCAGGATCTCATCGGAGAAGTAGACGCGATACTAGTCAGGTCAGCTTCTTCACAAGGCGCTTGACGGGGACGCTTACTATTCACGCATTGCAGTAACTCGAGTTGGATATCGCGCGATGTTTCCATCAATTACGTACGGTCTACGCGGTGTCGTGCACTGTAATATCGAGGTCAGCACCACGATTCTCTTGTATTCGCTACTTTTCTGATTTTGGAGCTCTTTAGATCTCGTCACGCATCACAAAGGACAGCCATTCTGGCGTTGACGGCGGCGCATGGCACGAACCCATGCAAGATATGTGCGCGCATTCCACTCACTAGATCTTAACAAACAAATAAAAATGTGTATGATTTTCCAGGGTCCAGGTCCTGGCGGAGCTCACCGACCGCAACCGCAAGGTCCTCATTCCCGGTTTCTGTCCGTTTTCCCCACACCCGTTCTTCTCTTGGATGCTGATCACGACGCAATCCGGCGGTGGCTTTGCAGACGACGCAGTACGACCACAGGACGACGAGGAAGCCACGCTCTTCCGCTTGCTCGAATCTGCCACCCAGCAATCGGCGGCGTCGCTGTCCGCGCGTTGGCGTGAACCCTCCCTGACTATTCACAGCGTACGCGGATCCGGCCCCACCAGTACGTTCTCCGTCTCTTTTTTCCCAACATCCGCCCACGCGGACACGGCTGACGATACGCGACGATAAGACCCCACGGTTATACCGGCGTCCGTCACCGCGCAGGTCTCGCTGCGCATCGTGCCGGATCAGTCTCTCGACGCGGTCTGCACGTCGCTCGTTCAGCATATCCGCGCTTCGTTCGATGCGCTGTGCTCGGCGAATTCAATCAAGGTAAGCGTATCCGGATCTCCTTCGATGATGACGATGGCGTTTATTATTATTCGCTGCGCGATAGGTTATGGTCGAGCATACGGCCGATTGGTGGTTGGGAGATCTGACGCATCCGTGGTTCCTCGAGCTTGAGCGCGCCATCCACGACGAATGGGGCTCTGAGCCGATGCGGGTGCGCGAAGGTGGAGTACGTCCCCGTCTTTCTCCTCTCCACAGGCACCGACTTATTCGCCGTTATGTAGTCTATACCGTGCGTGCCATTCCTCGAGAAGGCCTTCGGCTGCCCAGCACTACATCTCCCAATGGGGCCAAAGCTCCGTGCCGTCGTTTATCCGCTTCCCCGTCACCAAACTACTCACGGATGGGCATAACGTATATAGGGCCAAGCCCATTTGCCAAATGAGCATATCTCGTTGTCGAACCTACGACACGGTAAGGCAGTCATCGAGCGGTTCTTACTCGCAGTTGCGGAAAGCGGTGTCGCGCCAGCCCAAAAAGGGCAAAAGTCGGAACCGAATCCGGAAACCAGGCCGACGATCGCGCGGCCGTTGGGTGACGGAAGTTGCGAGTCTGTCTTTACGGGGACCTCGGAAGTAGATTTTATCTATTGCCTCCGCTTTTGCTTTTCAATCAGGCACACCCAACATTTTTGTTCAGCACTATCGATATACGACCCTAAAATGTAGAGTCTAACCGAAGTCTGACTGTTTGACGAACAAAAGAAGAGGAAAGGAACGTCGAAAAAATATGGTGGGACCAAGCATTCAAAAGTCAAGTAGAATGTCAACGTGGAATAGTTGATGCAATTAGATCAGGAGAGCAAGCGGGCGCAAAGTGACGATAGATCAAAACGCCAAAGATATGAACAAAACCAGAACAAACAAGCAGTGCGAGGGAAAATTGAGGTGAGGTGAATTAGTTGTACATTGTGAATATCGAATCGATCATGCGGCATGGCCAGGGGGCTGGTGCCCTTGGGGAGGCCACACGCCCGACGCAAAGCCCGAACCACAGACTGCACGAAAAACACCGTCAGCGGAACGAACACTGACCAGAGGAGGCGTGGAACTGCGCAAAAGAACTACAACGCACGTCAACACGCTTCCTTTTCGCACGAGAAGGAGAAGCCGCCGGCACGGGGTCCTCGGTGACCATTTGTATTCTGTCTTTCTCTGGTGCGAGGACCGCTCGCCATGGGACGTACGGCCGCGTAGGCGGGTCGTGGTAGCGATAGTCCACCGTTTCCTGTAGCACACCGCAAAGCAAGAGGTAAAAGAAGGCCATCAATCAAAAGAGTTTTGTTTTTGAAACAGTTCACTGACCATGAACTCACGTGGCGCCGAGAGGGTTGCTTCTGTAGGTGCCGACCCCGGTAGAGATGGCGATGGCAGGAGCGACTTGGCGGAGCGGGGGTAGGGCCAGTAGCACCCTTGATGTGCGAGTTGAGACGCAGGGAGGCGCGTTTGCACCTGCGTCTGCGTCAGGGCACGGGCTTGGGCGCGTTTTGGACGTAGCCGTAGGCATACGCATGTGTGGGCGGGTTTGCTTGGGCGGTCATGACCCAGGCGAAGGAAGGGAAGGGTGGGTGGACAAGGAGAGGCGACCGCGGGCGACCGTGGCTACTGTGGTGTGTATTGCGCATGTAAAAGAGATCAAAAAGGTAGGAAGGGAAGCGAAAGGAAGGAAAACGATGGTAGAAGAAAGAGAGTTCAAAGAGAAGGGTACCATCGCGAAAAAAGGGTTAGTGGGCTATCTGCTTTGAATGAAAGACCAATGAGAGACTCAGAAAGTCGCCGTGTTCTGGTTCTGGCGTCAAACACTCGCAGGCAGACAGGCAGGCAGATAGATGGGTAAGCAGGGGCCGCTCGCCGATCCCCCGCACATATCGGTTGCCTAACTCGAAATCGTCAAATTCTGGACCGAATGGCGCGTAAACGCACCTATTGGCGTCGTCCGCCCAACCAACCCGAGGAAGATACGCCGACAGGCCGCTCCGCCGCTAACCCCAAACACGAACCACCAAAGGTGTAGGCTCCTCTGACACCGGTGATGTTTCCCCCGACTTCCCCTTCGACTTCCCCGACGACCTCCCAAGCGATTTGAATAAAGGATAGATCGATCTTGGGTAGATGGGCGCCTTCGTGCTACGCTGTCTTCTCGGGGGAGCTGAACTGTCTGTCGCCTGGACTTAGGGACGTGCACGTCGCCGGTCCGGATGAGAGGATGTTTCCCTGGCCCTTCGACAAGCTAGTTCTGGCGTCGCATCTTCGCATGGGATCTCAAATGTTGCGCGCACTAACCTAGTCTTAAAAGGAGATGAAGAAATAGGACCTTCGAGCCGAGGGTAATGCTCCAGGGCTGGAGGGAGGCATCGCGCGGACCCGCCCGTGAGTGACATACATGCATGTCCACCCATCCTAAACGTTGGCTAGGTCCACCTCTCTTCAAAAAAAAGCCAGGATAGCAACGATGCGCAATAGGGACCAGTGAATGGCTACCTCATGCGACCTTTGGCTATCGGGGTGTAGGTGTATGTGCACCCCCCGCCGCTTATCCTACCTTCTCTCCAGAACCACCACATGCACCAGTCGCGCGAGCTTCCCCTAGATCTATTTTTCAAAACCAATAAAACGCCAGTTTTGACACTCTCCAGACTCGAGACTGGTTACGACGCAAGCAGCTGGAAATGTCGCCGCCACGAGGACTTCCAAACTTGGTACTGTCGTGACCGTGACGTGACAAGCAATAAATGTACAAAGGCGAGTCATCCACTCGTTTCGTGAGGCCAG